>PVJI01024569.1:0-21730 GCA_004026765.1 Micronycteris hirsuta
CCATCGTTCTTGGCACGTATTTTTCCATAAATGTCTTTGTGTGACTGGCAGTTCGTTATGAACAATTTATCTGCCTGGATGTGGACCTTGGGAATGTCCTACCAGAAGTCTTGTATCACATGCTTTGCAACTACATTTCAGATTGTGAGAAACTGCATGGAGCAGTTAAAGACTCCAAGTTCTGGAGTCAGCAGTTTAGTTCTGGCTTCATCGTATTTTTTTTCTTTTTAATCTCTGTAACTTTGGTTTGTTTTTTTTTCCTTAAGTACCCTACATGTCAGTAATCTTATCTGTAAAATGGGACCAATAAAAGGACTGACTTCACAAGGCTCACAAGGATGATTTAAAAAAATAATGTGCCAGGAAGACACTACATAAATTGTATTTGTCTTTGTAACTGTAAGTTTAGTACTTACCAACTTTTCATATTTCAAGGTTTCACAATAACAGAAAAAAGCAAAAGCCACTCACTTCCAGGGTACTGTGGTGTCCCACCACTGGAAAGTGTAACATGGACTGAAGTGTCCCAAGTAAGCTCTTCCCTATATCTTACACTGAAACATCCAGTAAGTCCGGTTTCAGACTTCCTTCCACTAGCTGAAAAGGCAGTGAACAGTGTCCTAAGGAGCCACTGAAATTAACAACTAGGAAGGTAAGCTGCATGCAAAAAGGCAAAATTACAATGGTAGTAAAGAGTAAAAACTATCAGTAGTTTCCCGTGCACAATCCTGCAAGTTTTAAGAAACTCTGCTTCTGCTTACTTGCTTTCTAACACAGATCTCTGAAGCAAAACCAAGCGCCACATTAGTGGTCATTCCCTCTGAAGAACTAAAACCTAGACTGGGTTCTCACTCTCTTTGGTGGGCCAGATGCCCCCCGTGATTATAAAATTATACTTTAAGATGATTTCTTTTTAGATTATCATCATATCAAGATGGCGTGTACGTTCTCTCCTAATTACAAAAGGCACAATTTTAGGATCCAAAGGCTTGGATTTTTAGCAGTCGACCACAATGTGGATTCAGTTTTATACTGTGAGTTTAGTTCTGAGGTGTGCCGTCTTCATCATGGTTTTACCCTCAAATATATTGTGGCTAAACTTGCATTACTGTTTATTACACATGTCAGCATTTCAGGTGGAATCAAGGAGAAAGATGGGAGTAGCTAAAGTTAACATGCGTATTTGTAAACTACTCAGGTACCTTAAATACTCAGATGCTAACTGATAAGCTTCCCCACTTGAAGCAAATAAGTATTTGTGGTCGAGGGGGAGAGGAAAAGGCCACACCCAAAGTTAAGATTCGGCAGTGAAGTGATACCAAGTTTCAGAATTTTAACCATTGCTATTTTTGTTACTCTTTTTCACGGTCAATGAGCACGTTAAATTCACTAACGGGCCCACAGTTAAAACAAACGAACAGAAAGTTCTTCTGATTCGAATCACTTCGGTCACTTCATTCAGTAACAGGCAGGTTCAAGATGGAGAATTACTTCATTCAAAGAAAGATTTAAGTAACTCTGGCTTAGCAAAGGGCCAAACTCAAATGATCAGCACTCAAAAGTGAGGCTAAAAGAGCCGGTTACCACTCCTCCCCTTCCCCAAGGGCTGAGAAGAACACGAAAGGCCTGGCTGTAGCAACACAGCAGTTACCTGGCACGGGACCGTGTTATCGGGGCCCTTCTTCCAGTTTAGACTCCCTGACTCCCCTCTCTTCGGTGCCACCTCCATCCAGTTTGCCTTTCCTCCCCCACCCCCACCAGCCCAGCTCCCCCATCAGCGTCCTCAGCCTCCTCTCCATCCCGTCTCCGTCCTTGCCTCCTCCACTCGCCGCCACTTACCTTGGCCACATAGTCCTTCACCTCATCCAAGTCCCCGTTTTTCAGGGCCCACATGAACTCCTTGTCGCACATCACTGCAGCTGGGCGGGCCGCTTAGCCGGGCAGAAGACGAGGAGGTGGTGGCAGAAGCAAGCGGATACTGCCGGGCGAGAGGGAGACAGGGCCGCGCGGAGCCAGAGACGAGAAGAGAAGGCGGGGGAGGCTGCCAGGCGGGCGAGGCAGTTGGCCGCGGCAACCGTTGGGGCGGGAGAAAGTTCTTTTGCAGCCACCGGGCCCAACCGAGCAGGTTCCGTCTGGCAGAGAAGCTCAAGCGTTTACACTTCCGGTTCACTCCCAGCTAGGACCCTCCCCAACTTCCTCTTCCTCTTCCTCAGAGAGCTTGAGACCCCGCCCCGAGGGCCCCTGGCGGGGCTACCTGGGTGCGCAGGCGCAGTGTCTCGACCTGCGAGGCTTGGGGGGCTGAGGTTGGGGGGGAGGAGGGGGCGGGGCCCGAGGCCAGGGAAGGGGGTCAGAGGGCAGAAAACGCAGAGAGCGAGGAAAAGGAAAGTTACCAGTATTTAAGATGGGATCAGGACGTTTCTGCACACCATACATGGGAAAAACTTAAAAACAAAAGCAAAAAACCAAGATGCCCTTGAAACGCATCGTGCTCACCTAAAAGTGTCCAGTAGAACGGTTTGATTTGAATTCCTTCTTCTTTTTCTTTTATCACCCCCCTCCCCAGTTTCTGGGCTGTCAAGTATCCCTGGGGCTCCAAGATTGCTAGGATATGGTTTAAAAAATAAGATGAAATAGAATAATTCCTGCGCTGAAGGAACTCTTTAATACTTGCGCCAACAATGTGAATTTAGTGTCAACAGTACATATATTTCTGTGGAGGGAAAAGCTTTAGTGTGTAACAGAAATATTATCATTTCCCTGACAGTAGATCATGTCCAGGACTAGGACTTCAGTTTGGCGTCACAGGACACAGCAAACCTAACCGTCCTATATAACTTCATTTTTAAAAATTTTGTGTTCATTTTTTTAAGGGTTTAAAGCATCAGGACTGGCGTAGTGAAGCCAGTTTACTCTACCTAGAATTTGTCTCTAGTGCCTTGATGCACAGCCACCAGATGAACAGTGCTGCTACCCTAATAACCCAGACAGGCACACATGAGCATAGAGATCCAATAAAAACTCCTACTGGAACTATTATATATGTAAAGTCTATTATTTATGACCCATTAAAAGAAATAAACCAAGCTACTTTTCTTTGCCTAGTGCCATATAGTATAACGGTTCAGAACACAGCGTCCGGAACCAGATTGCTTAGTTTTGAATAGAGGATCCAACCCTTACTAATTTTCTGTCACCTTGGGCACACTGACTTCCTTCACAAGACTCACAAGGATGTTCAGTTTTCCATAGAAATTGGGGATAACAATGGTGTGAATGTAATTGCGTGGCTATCATTCAGAAATAGCAAATAGAGATAGATTCGAAATCAAAAGAAAAACCTCCGAGCATTTAACAGCAACACTGTTATTCTGTTCATTTTAGTTTGCGGCCATTAGGAATATAACTGTATACCTAATGATGATAACCTGCTGGAAACAGATCTCAAGGAGGAATGTGTCAGGCAAATCCCAGGGCCTCCCTCTCATTTCTAACTCCCACTCTCACCTCTGTGATCCCTGAGTTACAAAACGATGACAGCTCCTGATTTATAGCTCCAGCCCAGACTTCTCCTGTGTGACCTATTCTTATGTTTAACTTCTCACCCACTTGACTGTCTCAAACTTAACATGTCCAACACAGGATTAAGTCTCCTCTAGATTCTAAACCTTGTTGCGCCTTAGATTTCCCTGTCTCTGCGAATGACACCACCAATCGCCCTCTCGCTAAAAACCAGAAACATGGCGACAGAGATTCTCTCCTTGACCAAACTCCAGCCAGCCTCCTCTGAGCCTTCTTCTCAACTAGGCCTCGACCTTGGTCTAGAAAGGCTTGAACAAACACTAACAAAGTTCCTAACTGCTCAAGGCCACATTCCTAAGATGGCCCTTCCTGCTTGAGAAAACTCAAAGCTGCCTTTTTTCCCCCCACCACTTGTTTCCACCAACGCCTGAGGATAGGGCGTCTGTCTCCCAGTCTCTGTAGGAAGGTAGAATCGCATTTACACCGCCTAACTAACCACTTAAACATTTTCATCTCCCTAACTCAACTGAGACCCTGCTCATCCTATTCCCTCGTTTTTTCCTTTAAAACACCCAGTCACCTCTGTACCAATCAAAGTTGAATTCAGTTCACAGTGGACTCTTTTTCCCTACCTGAGTAGTTATTACTGATGAAAACTTAGTGTCTGCCTTTCTTTATCTTTGGCAGTGGGAGTCATGAATAACTCCTACCATTTCCTCTTACTCAATCCATCAGTAAGTCTTCAAAATGCATTGTTCACTTCTTGCCATCTTCATACTGACTACCTCTGCCCCCACACGCATATCCCTTCCTGGTCCCAGCGTCTGTCTGCACTGCTGTAATAGCCTCCTCGCTGGTCTCCCCATTTATACTCTTACCCCTTTCCAAGTAATTCCCCACATAGCCAGAATTAATTTTTTTAAACATGAATCAAACATGTACTTCTCATCTAAACCCCTTCAATGGCTTCCTATTGCATTTAGGATAAAATCCTGATTATCTGTTATGGCTCTCCAGACTCTCTCCAAACTGACCTTGATAGTCTCTCTTAGGCCCTGACATGCCCCGCCCCCCACCATCTACGTTGTTTTTTGGTTCCCATAGATCTCATCTTCTGCCAGTGTCAGGAAAAACCAAGCTTATTCCACCCTAGGGCCATTATGCTTATTATTTCCTGTCTGCAATATTCTTTCAATTCTTGCTCACTCCTTCTTACCTTTGAGGTTTCAATGCAAATATCACCACCCACTGTATGTAGGTCCCTCAGTGACTTCTACCATACAGCCCAGTTTTATTTCCCCCTTCACCTCACTGATCACAAATATTTTCATTAGTTTTTGTGTATCAATTTTGTTAGGTATTCATGGTGTTCCGGAGATATTTCCTTTTATCTGCCATCCTGGGCACAAGAGAGAACTGCTCTTCCTGGTTCCCTGTGGTTGAGTAATGTCGTGTAACTAATTTGGGCCAGTTAGTTATGGGCAGAAGTAGTATGAGTCACATGAGTTATGAGCAGACTGTGAGTCAATGCAAGACCCTAGAGGGCTCTTTAATCCCTCTGCTACAGCAACCCGCAACTTCACAGACAGTGGCTACAGTCAGTCTGGGGTCCTGAGGGACTAGAATGAGCAGAGCTCCCCTGTCTTCCCATAGCGGATGTGCAATAAAAGAAAAATTAAGCTTTTGTGGTTTCAAGTCACTGAGATTTTGGTGTTTATTACTGCAGCAACAGTGAGCCAACCTGGACTGATAACAGAAATTTTTGTCAGGAGCAAAAACCTTAATTATGCTAAGTTTTAGAACCCCCCCCCCTTACCCCGACTACAACCCACTGGGAATCCAGAAAGTGTCCCAAATGGTAAAGCATGAGCAGGTAAGACTAGTGACTACCACCATCAGCCCTTCTGAGCCTTAGCTATTAGGTTTACCTTTCTTCCTCCATGCAAAATATACGCAAACTCTTTTCTCGGGAAATAACCAGAAAAGTTCTATCTTATCACAGTATCAAGTTCAAAGTTCATGAGCTCACAGTGGTTCGGCCTGGATGTAGCTTCTCTTGATATGGAGACCCATGAACTAAACAAACAAAGGTCTGTGTTCCACCGCCCTCTCCCTACCTAACATATAATGGTAGAGTAAGAACAGGGTAATCACCATAAAGATTCATCCAAAAAGGAGAGCAATCATCTGTGGCAATTCTGGAATCCTACCAGATAAACATTGCAAGGGTCTCTGTACTAGGGTGGGAACATTCCTCAATTAGGCCCCAATTCTGACCCATAGTAGGCCGCCCCTCACTGGATTGTATTCTGGGGTCCTTAGCTGCACCTTCCACCTTCTAAAGGAGTTCTCTTTCTTTGTCTTCCATGTTCTCATGGCAGAATTGAACTGAAGGGTAGGACACCTAGCTGGTGTCTAGTACAGCTTCCTGGTGTGGGGAACCCCTCCCCCGCAATGCATGCATGGTGGAATTGAGTATAGAATCTTTGATTTTGTGTGTTTGTGTATGTGTGTGTATATATATGTATACATATATGTGTGCGTATATATGTATACATATATACATATATTTAGAAAAATTTCTAGAAGGAATCTCACATTAATTAATCATGCAATCTCTGAGTTGCAGCAGTATGGTTGATTTCTTTTTTCCTTCCCTATACACTATGCTGTATTTTCTAAACTTTCTATTAACAAATATTAACTTAAGAATTAGAATAGTAAAATTATTTTAAGTCATGTATCTGTGTGGAGCAGAACTTATACCCAATTTAATAGAAAGAGTCTCAGTCATTGCACCAAGTTTGTAAAAATGAGGTGACAAGAAAGAGTAATAAAGTGGGCATAGCTCTACCAGATATTAAAACGTAACATGAATTTGCAACAAATAATTTAAAAAATATGAATTCAGGGCCCAACACTGTCTGAGGATCAAGAAGAGAGCAGTAACTAAGATGAGATCTCTCTTCTCACAGAGATAAATATTCTAATGGGAGAGACAGATAATAAGTAAGTTAATAAGATAATTTTGGTAGTATTTTGTGCTATGAAGAAACTAGAGAAGGATGTTTAGTGAATGTTGTTGAAGGGAGCAACATTAGCTAGACAGGGCGGTCAAAGGCAGCCTCTCCGAAAGCAGAATATTTGAGTTGAGACTTGAATGAGGAGTGAGTCACTCAACCTTTGCAGGGAGAGCATTCCAGGCAGAAGGAACAGCAATTGCAAAGGTCAAGGCAGGTATAGGCGTGGTAGAATCAGGAATTGGGTGGGCTCAGCTGGTAGCAACGTGTAAGTGAAAAATCGGGGCAACTCCTGACAATAATGTGGACTTGCTGAATGTGTTGTAGGAATTTTCCTGGGGAAGAAGAAAGTATGGCCTATAGAATATTACAAATTTTTAAAATTTCGTCAGAACAATGCAGTGCTAAACTGGCATTAATATTACACAGAAAGTCTACATGAATATAAAATTCAATTGTCTATTTCTCAAATTTTCATTTAGGTCGTGTGCTTTGTGCAGATCCACTGTCATGAACAGCTAAGACCTTTAGAGTTAAACAATTTCAGGATGAGGTTTCAAGGAATCCTGTTCTTCATCATGCTCTGATTAAACCCTCTAAATTAATGCAGGATGTCAGCACTGATGGGTCAGTAAGCAATAGTCAAGGACCATAGCTGGGCCAGAGGGGCAACCAACAGGCCTACAGGCCATTTTGTGTGTATGGGTATGTGGGGAGGGTGGCCACAAATCTGGGAGGCCACCGTACTTGGGCTGGGCACACAACTAGATTGAGTCTGGTGCTAGAGCTCTCTGGGTACCTCTGCTTCAAAGGATCTAGGTTAATTTTAGAACGGGAGTGGGCTGAGCTTAAACGGCCTCAGCCGTGGAAGGTGAAGAACATCAGGGGACAGGAAATGATAGCCCTGATCCTTCAGAAACTTTCTGTGAAAGACTGGGTCATGGTGGCGGCAGCAGACTCAGAGGTTGGCTGGGTTTGATGAGAGGAGATGAGCCATTTTAGGAAGATGGTGAGTTAACCAAACAACACAGTTTAGTTCAGTGAAAAGAGGGGATCCTGACTTACTGTAGATGCTTTTTTTGTGGGATTTTACTGAAAAGTTTGAATTTCTTCTTTGTTCTGAACTATATGTCACTTTTTAGATTTAATGATTAAGGATGATTTGTCATTATTGCCTTGATTATGGAAACAAATGTCTTGTTTAGACAAAATACTGTCCATTGAAAGCATTCTGGGTTTTTCCTCCCGAGCCGGGCCCCATCACTCACCTTTGGCAGTACCTGAGTTTTAGGTCACATCCCTGGCTTGAAATGAATAGTCTCTAAAGTGTTCACTTTGCAATCTTGAACCTGTAATAGAAAAGGCAAATGTCACACTGCCACAAGGGACAGCACTTGCTGAAGTGGCTCCTCAGGGAACTATACCAGACTGGAGGGGTTAAGAGACTGACTCAGCCTGCAAAGCCTGACACATGGCATTGAGTTTGTTAAACAAGTAAAGACCCAGGAGCCAAAATCTCACTGGACTATTAACCACCACTTGCCTTTAAGAGCAGCCCCCAGTAAATTGGCAGTACTGATGACAGTGACCATAGGAAGACAATATCAAGGCTGATCAGTGCATCAGGAATTACTTCCAAAAGCATTGCCTCTAGCTGGAGGAGATGGATTCTTGATTCAATATTCACACATCTAAATGTCTGCCTTCATAGCATTCCCAACTATAATAATTCTGAAATGTCCTCCTTCATCTATGCGTATAGGGTGAAGAAACCATAGTTTATAAAACTGAAAGGTAGGAACTAGGAAATATAGACAGATAGTAGTGTGTGCGTGTGACCATATAATTAACACCTACTAATTCACTTCATTGTGAATAGCCTCACTCATTCCACAGTGTCTGAAGTAGTGCCTCATGCTGTTGACTCTGGGAGGGTGGGAGACAAGAGTATCTCAATGACATGCTCCTCAAAAGTCTCCATACTTCATCAACAGTCAACTCAATACCTTCCAATGCTCGAAGCCCAAGGGCTGTAACTGTTTCTATGCTACTCATTTCTTTATAGCTGTCCTTCTGTGATTTGTTCTGCCATTCAGTGCTACAGGAGAGAGACAATGGGGAACTCGCTTTCTTTGGGAAGGCTTCAAATGCTTAGATTCTGCAGTGAATTTATGAATTATGGTTTCAACATTGCCAGGTCCTTCAAGGTAGGTAGAAAGACTGATTATTTCTGCTAATTTTAAGGAAATTTACTAAGGGAAAAATAGGATAACAATTCAAACTTCCATGAGCTGTGTTTTCATAGACATAAACTATCCAAGTCATCAATAAAAAAGACTTATACATGTTAAGACTAACAAACATAGTGACTTCCAGCCAAGATGGAGGTGTAGGTAGACACACTGTGCCTCCTCACACAACCAAGAGAAGGACAACAATTTAAAAACAAAAAACAACCAGAATTGACAGAAAATCAAACTGTATAGAAGTCTGACAACCAAGGAGTTAAAGAAAACACATTAATCCAGACCTGTAGGTGGGGAAGAGATGGGAAGCCAGGCGGAGAGGACTCATGGCAAGGTGGCGGCTGGAGGACCTGGCGGTCCCACATTTGTGAGCAGATAAACCGGGAGGAACAAGTGGAGAGCGAGACAGACCACATAAACCAGGGTTCCATGGCAGGGAAATAAAACCTCAAACCTCTGACTGAAAACACTGGTGGGGGTTGCAGCGGCAGTAGGAGAAACTCCCAGCCTCACAGGAGAGTCTGTTGAGAGACCCACAGGGTCCTAGAACATACCTAAACCCACCCGCATGGGAATCAGGACCAGAAGGGCCCGATTTGCTTGTGCGAAGTTGGGGAAGTAACTGAAATCCAGCAGAGAGTGAAGCCAGCATTGTTCCCTCTCAGACCCCTCCCCCCCCAGACAGCAACACGACACAGCGAGGTGGGTTACCCCACCCTGGTGAACACCTAAGGCTCTGCCCCTTACCACATAACACGTGCTCTGAGCAAAAAAAAAAAAAGGACCAAATGAAAGAACAGATCAAATCTCCAGAAAAAATACAACTAAGAGACGAAGAGATAGCCAACCTATCAGATGCACAGTTCAAAACACTGGTAATCAGGATGTTCACAGAATTGGTTGAATATGGCCGCAAATCAGAGGAAAAAATGAAGGTTATGCTAAGTGAAATAAAGGAAAATGTACAGGGAACCAACGGTGATAGGAAGGAAACTGGGACTCAAATCAACGGTGTGGACCAGAAGGAAGAAAGAAACATTCAACCAGAAAAGAATGAAGAAACAAGAATTCAAAAAAATGAGGAGAGGCTTAGGAACTTCCAGGACATCTTTAAATGTTCCAACATCCAAATCATAGGGATGCCAGAAGGAGAAGAGGAAGAGCAAGAAATTGAAAACTTATTTGAACAAATAATGAACGAGAACTTCCCCAATCTGGCAAAGGAAATAGACTTCCAGGAAGTCCAGGAAGCTCAGAGAGTCCGAAAGAAGTTGGACCCAAGGAGGAACACTCCAAGGCACATCATAATTACATTAGCCAAGATAAAAAAAAAAGGAGAGAATGTTAAAAGCAGCAAGAGAAAAGGAGACAGTTACCTACAAAGGAGTTCTCATAAGACTCTCAGCTGATTTCTCAAAAGAGACCTTTCAGGCGAGAAGGGGCTGGAAAGAAATATTCCAAGTCATGAAAGGCAAGGACCTACATCCAAGATTACTCTATCCAGCAAAGCTACCATTTAGAATGGGAGGGCAGATAAAGTGCTTCCCAGATAAGGTCAAGTTAAAGGAGTTCATCATAACCAAGCCTTATTATATGGAATGTTAAAGGGACTTATCTAAGAAAAAGCTCAAAAATATGAACAGTAAAATGACAACAAACTCACAGTTATTAACAACCAAACCTAAAACAAAAACAAACTAAGCAAACAACTAGAACAGGAACTGAATCACAGAAATGGAGATCACATGGAGCGTTATTATCGGGGGAGGGGAGGGGGTGAGGTGGGGAAAAGATACAGAAAATAAGTAGCATAAATAGTAGGTAGAAAATAGACAGGAGGAGGTTAAGAATAGTATAGGAAATGTAGAAGCCAAAGAACTTATATGTACGACCCATGGACATGAACTAAAGGTGGGGAATGTGGGTGGGAAGAGGTGTGCAGGGTGGAGGGGAATGAAGTGGGGAATGGGACAACTGTGATAGCATAATCAATAAAATATATTTAAAAAATGACTAACAAAAAAGCATGTTTCAAAATGTGCAACATATTTATATTTATTTTCTATAGCTTGAAGTATATTTCTATTTTGAAAGTTATAGTTTATTCTTTTTTAAATTTATTTATGCCATTTCTTCCCAAGTATAGATTATAAGACTGTTCTTACTAAGAAAATAAGGCATTTTATAATTTATTTTATTTTCTATCCCCAGGCACCATAAAGTAAAAATCCTGAACCACTTGTAATTTTTTTCCTGCTAAATTTAGGGAGAGTCCAACTGTCATGTACCCCCTTCTCTATTCTTTACAACACATGACTATATAGATTCGCTATCTATGTGGGTAGGAGGAAGTGTAATGAAAATGTGTGTTAGAGACAGGATTTGCTAAAAGCAAATGATTCACTGGTTGGATGTATGACATCCTTATGGGGAGGCCTGCCTATACATGGTAGGGGAGCAGGGTATAGAAAGGAGTTGGGAGTAAAAGGATAATAATGGTAAAAACAAGCATTCTACTGTTCATAGATTATTAAAAGGGTTGACATTATGTCATCTGCTCATACTACCCTGTGAAGTTCATTTTACTATGTTATATTACAGAACGTGGAAATGAAACAGGAAGAGGCTCTGTGACTTTCTAAGTCCGCACAGACTGCGTGTAGACGCTCGGTGCCTATGGGGGCTTTCCATCCACACTGTTTAGAAAAACTGGGGCTCAGTGTGCACAGAGTGGGGACAGCCAGAGCTGGGTTTGTTCGAGTCCCAGGTTCACATGCCCATAACAGAGAGAAAGCATTTCAGAAAAGGCTCACAACCAAGGAGTACTTACCAAGGGAAATGTGTTCAAAGAATTTTCACAGTGGGGAGGTCAGGGTGTGGCTTCCTCTGCCACAGTCAGGCCTGCAGATGAGATCTGGGGAGTCCACTCCGGAAGAATCTTGCTTCTTCAAAGACCTGAGAACTGGAAGTGATGCCTCTAGGCCAAGGAGGGAAAGAGACACAGAAGGAAAACTGAAAATGCAATGAGAGTCATTGTGTTCACGTCAGGGTTTCTCCACCTCGGCATCATTGACGTCTTGAGATAATTCTGTGTGGTGGGGAGCTGTCTCGTGCCTTGTAGGGTTTAACAACATTCTGGACATCATCTCTCCCCACTGGACATCAGTGGCATTGCCCCCCCCTTTTCAACGGGGACAACCGAAATGACTCCAGACATTGCCAAGTGTCCTCCAAGGGGCAAAGTTGCCCCTGGTTGAGAACCATTATTTAAGAAGAATCGAGCTGAGTTAAGTAACCACGCTTATAGAGTGCAAGTTTCCCAACCTGCGTACGGATTGCATCTCCCCATCTGTCTTCTCACACTGTTGTATTTTTAAAGCAATGTGACTAACTTGCCAAATATATGCTTATCGAGCAAACTTCTATAGATGTATAGTATCGGGGCAAAATAAAAGGGGAAATTATGGTCTCATGAAAAAGACTAGAGAAAAATTCCAGATTCTTGAGATAGTGGCAATCGAATATTACCCGAAGCAGAAATTTCCCAACTCGTCTTGTTTTGCATTACATGTAGGCATGCAAAATGGTGCAGTCCTTTCGGAAGACCATTTGGCCTTGACCTTGGTGTCAGGGGCTCCTTCTCTAGTGAGTAGAGGAGCCCCTACTTCATATTAGGGTCACTGGTACCAAATCACAAGGGCCCAGAGCTGCCCTTGTGAAGCTTCTCATGAAATTCTCATGACTGTTTCCTAGAAAAATGAAATAAAAATACCACAAGAAAGAACAGTTTGAACTTTTTCCAAGAAGATCATGAACGGCAACAAGTTCATTTTTAAAGGGCAAAACACCTGTGATATCACAGCTTCTGCGGCTGAAAGAATACAAGGCTTGGTGAAGAAATTAATATGCAATTAATGATTTTCTGGAGGAGGAAAGTCCATCTGTAAAAAAATAATGCAAATAAAGCAGTTAAACACCTAGTATTTAACCAATATTTCAGTCTAGCTCCAGAGGACCTTCAGCCTAGGAAGGTACATGACAAGGGATGTAAATCCTTGAGAGAACTTCCCTACTGGAACACACTGAATTTTTAATACACGGATTAAAAATTTCATGCTTGTCATGGGGAAATCATTAATGACCACTTTAATGGGCTTTCACCCTTAAAAATTATTTTAGCTGTCCAGCATTGGAAAGCTCATCTTATGTTTTAGAAATTCCTCTTCTAATGAATCTTGGACGGAGGCAACCACAGACGAAGAAGATGCCAAATCGTTGCTGTCCAGCATCTCTTCGAGACCTAGCATCCATCCGTCACGTGGTGCCGGCTGAGAACCCAGCGTCCGTGGTGTGGCAGCTGTGAGACCCGAATTCCATGGGGAGAACCGCTGAAGGAAGACTGAGGTACTTAGGGCAGTTGGCCGTATGCAGCACCCGGGCCTGGGAGTATCAGTGGTGCAAGCCGTAACATCAAAGGTTCAAAGGTGACGATGGCAGTAGTGGGGACAGAGGAGACTGGTGGGTGTCACCAGACAGGCTCTGCCTTCCGATTTTGGGCATTGTTGTCAGCTGCACAGCCCCATGCTCATCGCCCAGTTCTTCCAGGACTTTGGGCTCCACACCTACGTTTTAAAATAAACTCCATTTGCTGCTTGTTAGCTGGAGCTGCTTTTTGTTGCCCGCAACTGAGAACCCCAAGAGGTACAACTTAGAAGAACCACATCAACAGCAATAGAAGCAGAAAGCGTGTTTCCAACACAAAAGTCAAGAGAGTAGTGGCAATGACAGTAAGAGAGGACCCTTCTTGAGGGCTTACTCGCTAAGAGTCACGGTTCCCAGTTTGCCACATTTATTAGTTCATTAAATCCTGACAGCAATCCTGTAGTAAACGGAGGCACAGAGAGGTGCATGGCTGGGAAAAACGCACAGCTGGGCTTCAAATCCGAGCAATGTGACGCCAGGGCCCATGCTCTGAATGGTTCTCCAGCAAAGACATGCCCTATTTGCTAAGAAGCTTCCTTTTCCATTGCTCTTTTAATTTTCCATTATTTCTTTAGGGAAAGAACCTCTGCTTTCCCCCTTGATAACCTAATTCAAGAGGCTTTACTCTCTCCCGTGGGGAATAAAAGCACTATAACCAGCGCCACTGCTCAGCCAGAAGAATCTCCCTTCCCTCACTCATTTAGTGAAGGTCTAATAATAACCATCTGTGACAGTCAGACTCCTAACGTGACCCTCAATGTGCTGAGCTATCATTTCCATGATTAGTTTACATAAGATTGTTAACTTCCGCCGTGCTAGCAAACTGTTTCCTTTGTGGCTGACAAGTGGGAAATGAGCTGCTTGCTGGAGAGCCTCACGTGGCCATGACCTCAAGGCCGCTTCTAGCCAATAGCCAGCTAGGAACTGAGTCCCTCATTCTAAGAGAGCTGAACTTGGCCAACAACCACATGAGCTTGCAAGCAGACCCTTCCCCAGTCAAGCTTTCCGATGCAAGAGACCCCAGCACTGGGCAATGCCCTGATGGCAGACCTGTGACAGTGCCACCCAGCTCAACCATGCCTAGGATTCCTGACTCACAGGAACCGTGATATCACAGACGTGCACTGTTTTCAGCTGCTGAGTTTGTGACAAGTAGTTAAGCAGCAATAGGTAACCTACACAACACCTTTCGTGTGCCCAGGACTTTTTCTAGGAAGACCAGGTCCCTGCCCTCATGGAACTGATGAAAGAAATGCACATGAAACTTCAGATAGTTATTAATGTTCTGGAGGCAAATAAAATATGATGATGTCATAGGGCTGTTCTATTCAACAGCGTAGCCCCTATCCGCACGTGGGACTATTTATATGAACATAAATTGAAATTAGAGAAAATAAAAATGTCAGTGCCTTAGCTGCAGTAGCCGCATTTCAAGTGCTCAGGCGCACATGGCTTAGCTTGTGGAGACAGTATTGAACAGCACTAATTATAGAACATTCCCATCTCAGGAAGTTCTCTTGGGTGGTGCTGTTGCAGACAATGACCAGGTGGATGGGGGACTTTCAAATGAGATGCCAGGGGAGGCTTCCCTGAGAGGCATGACCACGGGACAAGAAAAAAACCGACCTGCAAAATGGGGGCAGGACGTGGGGCAGAGGGAACAAGGCGTCTGCAGCCCTTCAGGTGGGAACCGTGTGGCGAGATCTTACTGATACAGGAGGAGAGGGGTAGTTGAGGGAGGAGAGGGAAGCTGAGGCCTGGGTGATGTAGGGTCTCACGGTCCAGGGTCAGGGGCTTAGATTGTATTTTTAGTGCAGTGGGAAGCTTTGCGGATTTTAAGCCAGGGACTACCACGATATGATTTATGTTTCTTTCTCAATAGATCCCTTTGGCTGGTCTGTGGAGAACTGATCATTGGGGGTAACCATCAACAATTGATTGCTGGGAGAAATAGATCACCCAGGAGACTGTTGCAGCAGCCCAGGCAGATCATTTTGTAGATCGACCCCGGGGAGGTGAATGGCTGTTGAGATAGAGAAATAGATAAACGAGGGGTCTATTTTAGATGCACTGCTGACAGCACTTGATGGATTGTGTAGGGGAGGGCACGAGAAAGGGAGTAGTCAAGGACTGGATCTACAATTTTGATTTGAAAAACACGTTGGATGATTGTAGGGAAGACCAGGTTTGGAGGGCAAAAATGAATGGCTCTCGCCGGGCTGGAGTAGCTCAGTGGATTGAGCATGGGCTGGGAACCAGAGGGTCCTGGTTCGATTCCCAGTCGGGACACATGCCTGGGTTGCGGGCCAGGTCCCCAGTGAGGGCCATGTGAGAGGCAACCATACATTGCTCTTTCTCCCTCCCTTCTCCTCTCTCTGAAAATAAATAAATAAAATCTTAAAAAAAAAAAAAAAAAAAAAGAATGACTCTCTTCTGGTTAGAGTGAACTGGAGATACCTAGAGGACACCGGAAGTAGATACACATCTGGAGCTCTGTGAAGTCGGAGCCTGAGATAAAAACGAATCATCAGCATGTAAATGCTGCAGAGTCACGGGGCTCCAGGAGATTACAGGGACAACTCAGAGACTGGACGGAGCCCCCAGGGCACGCGGCATTTGAAGAGAAGGGAGGAAACAGAAGAACTTTGTGCGAGTCACACTGTCCTTCTTGCCCTTTTCATTTCATAAAACACTGGATTTGTAGTAACAAGAGTATTCCTGAGACAGAGATCAACTTGGCTTTTGTGTAGCAGTACCTACTCGTTATTTATAAAGTGATTTATAAAGTGCAACCGGGGCCTAGAGATGGTGGGAGGAGGAAGAGAAACTATGTTACAAGAAAATTGCAAACCGTTTGGTTGGAGGCCTAGAAGGTTCACCTCTCCGAGCTCATCTTGTGCCACTGCAGCCCTGGCTCACCAGGTCTTAGCCACTGGGGTCTTTCAGGCCCTCGGACATGCTAAGTTTTTTCCACCGCAGGATATTTGCACATGCTCCTTCCTCTGGCTGCCCCTTTTTTCCCTATCTTGACCCTTGTATGTATAATAAGTCCTCCTTGTTTTTCTATCTCAGCAAGTTTTTTATTTCCTATATAGTACTCATTACAATTTACATTATTTTGATGCCTCTCCTGATGGAATATAATCTTCACAAATGAAGAAACCGATTTAAGGTATTTTTTTTGACCCTTGTACCCTCAGTGTCTGGGCATAAGTTCTGTTGGATAAATACCCCTGGTGCCTGGGGATAAATATTCGTTGTATAAAGAAATTTGTCTATTGAGTGTTGGACACTGAAAGTTGTTTAAGGGGTTATATCTTATTTAAGCTACTCAACTCGATGGCATATTTTTATTCTCATTTTTACAGGTGATATGACAAAGGCTGAGAAAGATGGAGTAGCTTGGTAACCCTCACTGAGTTAATAAGCAATTGAGGCAGCGTTTGAAGCCAGATCCCATGATTCTAAAGTGGGCGGGGTGGACGGTAGCAGGAATATGGGCAACGTGAGGAAGCAGAAGCTGGAGTGATATTCCAAAGAATGACTCAACAGTCCAAAAAAAAAAAAAAACTGGAAATAAAAAAAAGACTCAACAGCCACCAAGCTGCAGAGCCCAAGCGGATGGCTGATTGAAACAGAATCAGGGCCTGAGCTGAGTTGCAAAGGGGCAGCTGCGGATGGCGGAGCGTGAGCTGTGGGTTGTACGTTGAACAGAGCTGTTCAAAACCAGGATGGGGAGGAGTGGGAACCAGGTCTGCGCTTGGAAATAGGGCACAAAGGAGCCAGAGGAGCAAGGTGGTGCTAGTTTGCTGACTGCGGTCGCAACAGAGCAGACGCCTTCCTATCACCTGGAAAAAATAGAGGGACTGCAGACATTAAGAAACCTGATAGCCAGGCCCATGGCTTTTAGGGGTGTAGTTACCTGTCATGCATTTATACCACATCTACTATATGTTTGGTAGATTGCGTTTGTCTCTGTCAACTCCATGAGGGCTGTTTGTGGTTGCTTTGTTTAATGTTGTATTATAATGCTTAATGCAACAGCACTAGAGAGACCAGTAAATATTTAATGAATAAATGATAACAAAAACAACGGTAACACTAATAGGAAACACATTGGATATAGGCTGTGTACCAGGCGCTGTTGAAGTGTTTCATACATATAAAATCAACTACGTCTTGCAACAACTCTATGAGATAGGTATCATCACTTCCCACATTTTATAGATGAGGAAACTGAGGCTCAGAGAGGGTAAGTAAGTCCCCCAAAGTCACACAGCTGATACGTGGCAGAGTTGGGAATGGGATGCTGTTCTAGAGACCGTTTTGCTGCATCACCTTTAAATGAATGAACATGCGCACAACGGACTCTTCTAGGACCGCCTGGCATCTCTGCTTCTGCGCAGGGGTCATTCTAAGACTATTTTCAAAGCCAGCTTCTTATTTTGAGAATAAAGTTCACTGATATCGTGTCTGCCTGGCCTTTTATTAGTCCCACAAAGGGAACTCTGGCCTGCAGGTAACTGTATGCACAGGGCAAACAGGTGGAATACAGCTGGAATAAGGCATACCACAAATAACGGCGGGCTTCAAGCAAAGACATTCTGAGAATATAGTTCTGGACTAGAGTAGAACAGAGGAAATCGGTGAGAAGAACCCAAACATGTGAATCAGATGGTCAGGCTGGGAAGGAGTAAACTGAACAGCATTTCTTAAACATAATATATATGTTTTTCATACATGAAGATAAGAAAATACAGAGATGAAAGAAATTCAGTGATATATCAGCATCAAAATGAACACATGCATTAAAAAAAAAACACCTTGGATTAAAATCTACATTTAAAACTATTCTAACAGAGTACATCTAACTGTATAAAAATATTACAAAATGTGATTGATAATCTCACTTCAGCGATAAACTGTGTGGTCCTCATTATGGTTGATGAAATAATGAGAGTTGAAGGCCCAATGCTTTAAAAAATTCATTTTCTTTTTTCTGTGACTCTGCCTCCTTTTCCTAATCTATTGGATGCTGGGAGTTTTACTAGAGGCCATTAGAGATAATATAATTTAGTTCTCTACATTTCTCTGAAACCTAAATTGAAAACAAATATTTCTTAAAAAGCAATGAGATATTTCAGTGCTTACGACTCACTCCACATATATTATAAAAGTTGAGCGCTTTATGCTAGGGAAGTTAATCTGCAGTCATTCTTAGCCAAATGGATCATTCTCGGTGCTTGTTAGAACACATAAAACAAACGGATAGGGACATTGGCATTCAAGCATTTTTATTTTATGTTTGGCAAACTGAGAATTTCTTCTCTTTGTTGATACTTTGTTTCATTTAACCATAATAACGGTAAAAATAGGAAAATATTCCAGATGGCTCCATTTTAGGAATAAAGTGGAAAATTGTATCAACAAACACAAGGCATAATAATAATTATAATGTTCGCATAGGATTTTGAGAAATATTTTCCCATGTACTATTCTTATTTAATACTTGTAAGAACTCTAGGAAGTGGATAACATCATTATTCTCATTTTAGGGTGAAGGGAATAACTTCCAAGGAATGACTTACCCACAGTGGGAGATGGGGAGCTTGGAAGTAGAACCCCATTTTCTGATTTCCCGACCGAGTTCAGGTTTCACTGCATGAAGCTGCCTTCATATAGAAGAACTTTTGGGGGCGGGGAGCTGTAGAGGAAGGGAAGCTAATGGATTTGGATTCAACATTGGGGTAAAGGTGATTTTAGGATTTTCAAAAATAAGTGTTTAGGAAGTAGGGATAGGTACTTGGTTTGGTGTTTAAGAAAGTGGCCAAAAATGAAATGAGTCCTCCCCAGCCCAGGTAGTCAGGTAGTTTTTACTCTTTCCAGGTGGCAGACACAAAACTGTAACCCAGCTCCTCTCTTCATTAATGAGAAGCATACTCTGAGGAGTGTGGTACTTGCCATAAGCTCTGGAGGCAGACCTGGGGTCCCATCAATCAGCCCCTAGCTGAGCGGCCGTGGACAAGTGGATTCGCTCTTCTAAACCTTGGTTTCCTCATCTCCAGTATGCGAATGACTGAAGCACCTATGTGAGGAGATTTTTTTTTTTTTAATGAATGCAGAATGAAATAGTTTATGTAAATGTACCCAACAAATTGCATTAGATGTTATTATTAGATATTATCTTCATGTCCCATTTGGGGGCTGAAATGCCTCCAAAGAAAGTCAATAGTGTGTGCGTAAGATATTTTAAAAGCTTACGCATTGGGACATGATCTCAGTACACTGATCATAGCTCACATCCAAATGGGGACAAGCAAGGGTAATCTGACTTCTAAATTTTCGGAGGATACTAATTCAAATGTTCTGTGTCATGGTTTGCGTAAGTCAACTTGTTTTTGACTTGGTAAATATGGTCGTTCTAAGTCTCTGAAATGCTCCCATGATACACCAAAAATAAGGTTTCTGGCTGAAAAGATACAGAGGACATACTTATAAAGCACTGGGGGCTGGTGTAAAATTCGGAGCACCTGCTGATACCGACTCTCTGGCCTCCATCTGGGACTGTTCTGAGTGACTGCTGAGCTGCGCCAAGGGTCAGAAGGAGTTTCAGCAGGATTGAGGACAATGGATTCGTCAATAAGCTAAAACCAGTTTGAGGAACTGGACATTATTTGAAAATTGTTGCAATGGGTATGTTTTGGTCATTGATTTGCATAAATACATCCATATCTTATTTCTTAACAGAAGCAATTTGCATGGCTGACTCCTTGGTGGGTTTCTTGACATGCTTAGTATTTGAACCCAAAGAGCCCTTGTAGTTGTATTTCTGGACACTGGAGAAAATGTGCTTCATGACTATGTGATATGTCGTCAAGAGCGCACTGAACCTCTAGACATTCATTCACTCACTTCCACCCGGGTCATGCGGAGCCCAGGCTCTGGGACGCAGGGCGGGGGTGGGGGGTGGGGGGAAGGAGCCAGTGGTGCTTGGAATTTCTTGGTTGATTTGTATTGCTATTGGATGAATGAAATGTCTCAGTTTTTCTTTTCTAAATTAATTCATTCTTTAGATGAGGGAACTGGCTGAACTGAAAAAGCCTTTCATAGAGTGAAATGGCACAAAAGGCCATTTTTCTTTTAGGCACTCAAAGTGAGTACTCTATTCTCTCATCTGCCGATAAAATCCATTTTCTGGGAAACGAACTTGCTTTGGGCCTTGGTGGATCCCACTGTGCTCACTGCCTGTCTGGTTCATCTGAAAGAGTTTCGCGTTTGACATCACACTTTAGGATCCGGATGGGGTCGGAGGACGGGAGAGGAAAAGGCAGCATGTGGAAAACAGCCGAAAACAGAGGATGCTGGCCGTGGTGAAGAAAGCTGGCATTACAGGCATTGTTCTTAAATAACTGCAGCACAGCTCTTTATAGAGATGCAGGCCATGCAGCCAGAAGCCACAAGAAACTACCTTTGGGCCGGACGTCCGGCTTTCATACCGCGAGAATTCTCAGGATGCCACGGCCCCTTTGAGGGGGACATGTCCTTTCAGGGGCGGCTTCCACTTTGGGGAGAAGGTTGGATTAGTTGGCTTCCTATGATTCATTTTCACCCTAAGGTGCTATGATTTCACAATCGTTAAGAAAAAGTCCTGAAATAAGGTGCCCTGAGAACACCCTGTGTGACCATGGACAAGTCCTTCCTCGTCTCGGGGTTCTAGACCCCTCGTCTGCCAAATGAGATGGTTGGACATTAGGTCAGTAAAGCCCACCCAGGGGCCTTTGGGGCGCACCCGCCTGAAATGTTAAGGAGAAACGGTGGAAGCTGCCACCACTTCTCGTGTGTGTGCAGACGTTAACGTTTTAGGGGTTCACAGAACAGTACCAAGCTTCTCATTTACATCTCAGAAATTCATTAAAGTGGGTCATCCAAGTTGTAGGAGTGGTTTCCTCCCACTGGAGGCAATGATGTCACTTTTATATTTGGAAGAGAAAAAAACGTAATTCAAGAAAAAAAAATTGTCTTGAATTGGTCCTTGTGCACAATTTTGACTACCTTTGCTCTGGCTGATGTTTGTGGTCTCTGCAACTTGAATATTGTTTCTAATTTCCTCGTCACTCTTGGAATGAGAGAGCCTAAGACTAGAAGTTTGAAATTGTTGGCAAAGGAAACTTCTACGTTCAAAATCCAGCATTGGTTAGATCTCAGAAGAGGCGATCAGGGACAGGCCATTTCTCTTCCACTTGTAGGAAGAAATACATCCCTCACAGCTCGGAGAACAAAATCAAATTTGCTGTGTACCCAAAGTCTTTTCCAAGGTACTTGCTTTCTCAGCAACCAGCATCACCCTCTCTCCAAATGAATGTCCTAGTAATAATAGCTTTTACTTAGGAAACAGTGATTATTTCTTATAGAGGTAGACAAAAATTGGATAGATTCTAAGTTCTATGAGAACAAAGTCCTCCC
>PVJI01024570.1:0-21728 GCA_004026765.1 Micronycteris hirsuta
AACCTTTGCACTCCTATGTTCATAGCAGCACAATTCACAATAGCTAAGTGCTGGAAACAACCTAAGTGCCCATCTACAAATGAATGGATCAAGAAACTATGGTACATTTACACAATGGAATTCTACGCAGCAGAAAGGAAGAAGGAGCTTATACCCTTTGCAACAGCATGGATGGAACTGGAGAGCATTATGCTAAGTGTAGTAAGCCAGGCGGTGAGGGACAAATACCATAGGATCTCACCTTTAACTGGATCATAATCAACAAAAACAGAAAGCAAGCAAAACATAAACAGAGACATTGAAATTAAGAACAGTCTAACAATAGCCAAGGGGTAGGGGAGAGGGGACAATGGTGCGAAGCGTTTTCAGGAATCATTGTAGAGGACACATGGAAGGAACTAAGGGGGAAGGGGGAGGCTGGGGGGGAGAGGGGGGAGGAGAGGAGAGAGGATGCAAATAACTGTAATTGAACAACAATAAAGTAATTTAAAAAAATACAAGACTTCTCCTGCTGTCTTCCTGAGCTGCACTCTCAGCTGCCGCCCCCCCTCAGCCGAGTTGCCGAGAGTTTACAGCACCTCCTCTGGGCTGCCTGACCACCACCCTGAGTCAGAGTTTTTGAGGTCTGTGTCTTCCATCAGTTGGGCTCAATGTAGCTCCTCTGTTTCTCTCCCATGGAGGGACTCTGCACCACTGGTCTGGGTTGTGTCTCAGGCCCTCCAAGAGTGAGCTCCGCGCCCCTGCGGTCGCCGATCGCTTTTGTCTCTGGATTCGGGGCTTGCAAGCCGCAGACCTGGGCGCCCGGTCGGGCACCAACGCCAGCCGCCCCTGACTGGCTCCGCCGGGTGCGCGCCCGATCCCGGAGCTCTGGGCCTGGGTTTCCCTTTCGGTTCAGTCTCCAATTCCTCCCGCTGGGATCGCCAGCCTCTGCAGACCAGTCCCCATGTACACACCAACCTCCGGACTGCTGGGGACCAAGGCTCTTCCAAGAGACGTGCGCGTCTGCTTTGGCAATTCACACACCCCAATCCAGCTCCCTCCCACAGATCCTGGAGCAAACCGGGAAGCTGCTGCTACTGGATCCGCAGACCTCCCGGCTCCCTGCGAGACCCGAGGGACCCCTTCCCTCCGAAGCAGTCTCCCTACTGGCTGATCTTTCAGTTTTCTGTGCAGTCCTGGTTGCCAATCTTCCCACACACTGGAATACAGCTGGGTGATCACTCTGCTCCTCAGAAAATCGGCCAGATATCCCGCCAGTGGGCCGGAAGAAGCCGATCCCGCTCCCTCCTACTTTGCCGCCATCTTTCTCTCACCCTAGAAAAAAATTCTTATATATTATATTAATTATATTTCCTACTTAAATTTTGGATTTTTCCTCAAAAGATATTTTTGAGGAGCAGATTAATAATTAGATGATAACATCAGAATAATTCCTAAATTTTAACTGTAAATTGTAGGAATAAATTTGAAGTTTATATTGTATGTAGTCTTGTATATCATACTTATTAAAATTATAGAGAATTATAGACAGTATAGGGAGAATATTGAGATAATAGTATTCTTATTGGCTAGAATCTGGCACCCTGATTTCCAGAGAATGTCCTTTTATTAGTTAAATAGAATAAGTTATAAGTTGGTAAGATTTCCTTAAAGACAGTAAGTAAGATAATAGTTATTTGGCTGGTGAGTGTTGTTACCCGACCTGAAGTAGGGGTCCTGGTGATGTGAGGGGGTTTGGCGATGCGGCGATTTTGGAGTTTTCTTTTCCTTTAGCCGGGAGACTGGAGACAGGCTGCCAGTGGCTTCCTGGGGCAGCCAGGGGGTCCTGTGTATTCTGTGGAAAAAACATAGAGACACCTCCTTCCCCCAAATCAAACCTACACCTGGCCTCTTTCACTGTAAAGTTTAAGTTTAGATTAATAAATTATAAATCCTGGATTCCCACTGTTCATTTAGAAAACACCTCCAAGTTATGGCTTTCACAGAAGGTTTAACAGATTAAACATGAAGTGTTTTAGCTTTCTTCATTTCAAGTATCAAAGAAAAATGAGGCTTAAAACCTTTGTGGGTTTTAGCTGAAAATGCAAAGCTTTAGAAAACAGTTTAACAAACTGAAACTAGATTCTTGAGCGTTTATCTGTCTTAGGCTGATAAGTACGGGGACTTCAAAACAATTTGATTAAATATGAATATTTGCTTAAAAGTGATAATGCACATTTGCTTATAAATATATTTTGGAGAGATATTCATTTTGATGTTTAAAACTTTTTCAGTATTTTTATAACGTGGGGCCTCTTTTTATTCCTTGAGACAGAATTTTTTACTGTTATTTCTGGTATGGTTGTTTAAGAATTTCTGATGGAAGATTAAAAGCAAACTTTTGACAATTAGAATTTTTGCTGACTTTTTAATGAGGGGGGTCTATGGAAGAACCGGCCAGCCCCCTGTAGTCTGTGTGAATTGTTTTTAGGACCTGACAAATTCCTCCAGTGAGACACCTACTTGCCAAGGGCCTTTTGTGACTCTTATTAGCCATTTTTTTTATTATAGGGTGATAGCCAGTCTCCCCAATAACTGAGTTAAAAATTGGTGTTACGTTTTCCGCAAAAAATGGCTGGTTTTTTTCCGGAATACTGTACACCTATATTTCATTTTTATAATAAAAAGTTCACGGCTTTGGCACAAGGAGGAATTAGATTGGAAACAGACACATTCCTTTTGAGCTCTCTAATTATTTGAGAAGAATAATATTAGATTTTATTTCTTGTGCTAGAGGTTTAGTGAAAATGCCTTGAAACAAAAATAAAACTTAAACAAACTAGCATTTTTAGTTTAGTTGCAAACTATAGCAATTTTATAAAGGAATAACAATTTATTATAAATATTTGTTATACTGGGTATTCAGGAAGGTATTATTCAAATCTTTACCTATAACCTTGAATTTTTTATTAAAAGACAATCCTGAGTGGTAGATGGGATGACCAGGCAAACCTTTTCTTTCTAACTTGGATGCCCGTTAAGCCTTCTTCTTCTTAATTTCATTTCATAACGTACTTGACCTTTCCTATAATACATACAATTTACAGTCTTGCCTTCAATACTATTTTATATTATCTGGCAATTATGCCAACCTCTCTCCAACCTTTTCTTTCACTTCCTCCTACCCTCTTTCCCTACAGTCCTAGACTTTCTTTCCTTCCTCTACTTTTAATTCTTTCTTCACTGACTATCCACAATTCATCTGAACTTTCTTACAACATATATCTTGCTATAAGGTATTAATATAATTTTTATAATTATGTAGTATTAAAATAGCAGTATTGTTTATTAATGCAGGTTTTATTTATTTGCTATATGCTTTTTTAATATTTTATTTCTTTTATTTTTTTAAAGATTTTATTTATTTATTTTAGAGAGAGGGGAAGGGAGGGAGACAGAGAGAGAGAAACAGCAATGTATGGTTGCCTCTCACATGGCCCCCACTGGGGACCCGGCCCGCAACCCAGGCATGTGCCCTGACTGGGAATCAAACCCGGACCCTCTGGTTCCCAGCCCGCGCTCAATCCACTGAGCTACACGAGCCAGGGCTTAATATTTTATTTCTTAATTTTAATAATAAACTCAGAGGTTACTCAGAAACATGATTGTAAACTTTAAATACATACAATTTTGTACTTAACAGTTGTGTATTTATTTCAGAAAGGATAGTGTTTCATATATATTTTTTACTTCATTATTGGTTTAGTTGTAAAGTTGATTTCTGGGAGACCTTGAGGTTTACTTATTAAAAACCTAGTATTAGGTGTGACTGCTTTAAATAGACAAGGAATAGAGGTGATATATTAAGCCATTATTATTATTAAAGACTGTATCACTTTGATTTTGATTAAAAACAATTGTGCTGTATGGTGCTTTATTTGCCTTTAACTAATGTGAGTCCTTTAAAACTAAGGTGGCAGCATGATAATGAATTTTTAAATTATATTATAATTGGTAGCTTTAGAATGTTATTTTTTGCTACTTGATGTCATTTCTAATTTTTACCTAACATATATTTAATTAAATGCAGAAAATTCCTATATTAGGAAAACATTTAGTATTTTTAAGAATCTGAATTAGGTTAAAAACAATTAATAATTTTTAAAAGTTTATCTTAGATCATTAGGCACTTAAAAATGAACAGTAACATCTATTTTTCAAATTACCTAAGGTTACAGTTTTCTTTGGGGGGTTAAATGTAAAGGTCAGGGTGAGTTCTGAGACATGGGAAAAACCTGGTGCTGGGTTTCTTTTTTAGCTGTCTGGGGGGCATGTCTTTGTGATGTCATTAGACAGGGCTTTTGGCTATTGTAGTTCTCACTTGAGCGGCCATATTAATTGTAGGCAGGGGGGCGGTCTGAATGGGGCTACTTCCCTATGCACATGCTAGGTTAAGGTTTCCCGCCCCCACCGCTGCTTTGTGGAGCCATTTCCCAGCCTTTCTTTGTTAAAAGAGATGAAAAAGAAATCAGGCCCTTTCTCTCTCTTTCCCGCGCAGCGTGTGGACCTGGGATAGTGAGAGAGAGTCTCTGAGGTTTAGCCAGGGCTAATTATTGGGGGAGAATTGGCTCAGGAGACAGAGGAGTGGATTTTTCAAGCTATGGATTCCTTAAGTTACCGTTTCTATTTTCTTGATGGGACTACTTAAGTTGCCGCTCGCTCTGCTCACTGTTTCTTTCTTTGTTTGCTATATTCTCTCTACCCCTCTCCCATCCCACCCTATGTGCGCTGTGCTGCAGTCCAGGGACGCGTGAGCAGGGGATGGGAGCGAAGCCCTGGGGCTCATTGCTTTCAGACGGTCCCCACGGCCTACCACATCCTGCGGTGCAGCGCCCACGCACCCCTGCGTCTCTTGCCGCTGCACGGAGAAGACTGTTTTCCAAGGGCATGCCACAGCATCTTCCGCCACTCCCGGGAGCCCAATTTTTTCCCCTGCCTTGCGCCGAACGCAGCCTGGGGCAGTGTCAAGGGATTCTGCGCCCCGCTCCTCACTCCTGTCGGGCCGGCTTGCTCCGAGTACGGTCTTTCTCTGCCTCTGGGAGGAGGAAGTGGCTGGCTTGTGCCGAGGCGCACGCCAGAGCTTTTGTTAAACAAAGGGCTAGTCATGCTGGGCAAGCCTCCCGCATGGGCTTTTGCTGATAAGCGGCAGACTAGCTGGGTTGGAAGTTGCTAGCCTCTCTTTATTTAAGCATAAGCTGAATGATTCAAACCTTAAATTACTAGTGACACAGATTCCGCTCCTTAAAATCTGAGTGGAGACGTTCTTTATTTATTATCGTGGCCAAAAACATTTTTCGTACCGGTTCTTACCCCTATCCGACTCCAGATGACTCACAGCTATCGAGTTCCTTATTTCCCAGAACTATTGTGTGCAACCTCCACCTTGAAGTGGGGGGTATGGTCCTTTTGCATCAAGGGCCTGTTTGGCCCCATATCTGGGCGCCATTTGTCACGGATTTCGACCCGCAAAAACCACAGGGGGACCGCCCCGATCGCATGAATCAATCTTACCCAGAGACACACTTGGAGATGAGAATCCAGCAGCCACGGGTCTTTCCCATCACCTCCATCTTGGGGAAAAAGACCTCGTGGGTCGCTTAGCTGGGTTTTTATTAGAGGCATTAGGACATATTTACATTGGATTGATTATTCATGGGATTAAGCAGAACAGGCATAGTTTTACTCACTAACAGGGCATTAGGATGTAAATTCAGGTCCAGGGGCAGATAGGACCAAGGTTATGTAATATGCAGGGCACAGCAAGCCAGAATTTTTTAAGATATATCTTTGCCAAATTCCTATTAGAGAATTCCCATTCCACAGACATGATCCACACTTGTCCACACAGGATTACACGGAGCTGCACTCAAAACACGTAAATTCTGGAACATGCGTGTTGAAATCACTGCCACACTCATCATCAAATTACATTTTCAGAGAGCCTTGTGAAACTCAATTGTCAAAAAATAAATTTAGAGAGAAAAAAATGGTGACGAGATGAGGGGAGCAGAGTCCACTTCCTCCTGCCCACTAGTGAAACACCTAGCTGAGTTTTTAAGGAACAGAGTGAACACCCAACAGTATTCCACCATATATGAAGATTGGTGACCAAGATTACAGGGGAAATTGAATGATGAGACATTAAAACCTGGAGATGTGAAGAGAACAGAGCTAGACACAGACAAGGGTCAGCCCAAAAAACAGAGACAGTGACACAATATTAACTTCGCTACTCCAGAGAACTTGACAGATCAATTTAAGAAACAGAGGATAGCAAGAAGAGTCTCACAAACAATGGGAAGACAAAGAAACAATCCTCAAATGAAAGAAAAGGAGGAAGCCCCAGAAAGAATGATAAATGAAAAAGAGGCAAGCCAACTATCAGATACTGAGTTCAAAGCATTGGTTATCAGGAGGCTCAAGAAGATCAAGAAGCTTGATGAACTCACAGAAAATTACCAGAAACTACAGGGAAACTATAATGAACTCACTGCAAACAATGTCAACTTGAAAAAGGAAATGGAAACTATCCAAAAGGGCCAACAAGAGATGAAGAATACAATATCTGATTTGAAGAATACAATAGAAGGAATCAAAAGCAGGCTCTACGAGGCAGAGGATCGGATCAGCGAGCTGGAGGACAAGGTAGAAAAAAAAGACTAAAAATAGCAAGAAAAGGAAAAGAGACTCAGAAAGAATGAAGAAGTATTAAGGAAAAGGCAGGACAACATGAAACGTAATAATATTCGTTTAATAGAGATACCTGAAGGAGAAGAAGAAGAGCAAGGGATAGAGAAGCTATTTGAAAAAGTAATAATGAAAAACTTCCCTAATCTGATGAGAGAAAAAGTCACAGAAATCCAGGAAATACAGAGAGTCCCAAGCAAAAGGAAGCCAAACAGGCCCACTTCAAGACACATCATCATTAAAATGGCAAAATTCCAAGACAAAGAGAGAATCTTAAAGGCAGTGAGGCAGAAACAGGAAGTAACATACAAGGGAACCCCAATAAGGTTAGCAGCTGACTTCTTAATGGAAACATTCCAAGCCAGAAGAGAATGGCAAGAAATATTCCAAGTAATGAGAACCAGAGGCCTGCAACCAAGACTGCTCTACCCAGCAAGGCTCTCAATCAAGAGAGATGGCCAAATGAGGAGCTTCCCAGACAAAAGAAATCTAAAAGAATACACCTCCACCCAACCAGCTCTGCAAGAGACGCTAAAGGGACTGCTTTAAGGAAAGGAAGGAAAAAAGAGAGAGGAACACATGTAAAAAAAAATGGCAATGAATAAGTACTCATCAATAAAAACCTTAAACGTAAATGGATTAAATGCTCCAATCAAAAGGCATAGAATAGCGGAATGGACAAGAAAGCACGATCCACACATATGCTGCCACAAGAGACCCACCTCAGGACAAAAGACCTACACGGACTGAAAATGAAGGGCTGGAAAAAAGTTTTCCAAGCAAACAGACAGGAAAAAAGAGCTGGGGTAGCAGTACTCATATCCGACAAAATAGACTAAAAAAAAAAGGGCCATATAGAGCAACACAGAAGGATACTTTATAATACTCAAGGGAAGAATCCACCAAGAAGACATAAAAATTGTAAATATATATGCACCCAACATAGGAGAACCCAAATACATAGAGAAAATCTTGGAGGACTTCAAAAAGATATGGACAGCAACACCATTATAGTAGGGGACTTCAACACCCCACTGTCAAAAATGGACAGATCTTCCAAACAAAATATCAACAAAGATATTGTGGCATTGAATAATGCCCTCGAAGAAATGGACTTAACTGATATATATAGAGGCTGTTTCCCCAAAGAAGCTAAATACACATTCTTTTCAAATGCAAATAGAACATTTCAACCGTAGACCATATGACAGGACACAACATAAGCCTCAACAAACTCAAGAAAATTGAAATCTTATCAAGTATTTTCTCTGACCACAAAGGACTGAAATATGAAATGAACCCAAAGGAAAAAAACCCCAAAACACTCAAAATCATGGAGATTCAATAGCATGCCATTAAACAATAAATGGGTCAAGGACGAGATTAGGGAAGAAATCAAAAAGATTCTCGAAACAAATGAAAATGAACTTACAATAACCCAAAACTTGTGGGACACAGTGAAGGCAGTCCTGAGAGGGAAGTTCATAGTTGTACAGGCCTACCTAAAAAAAAAATAGAAACATTTCAAATGAACAACCTAACCCTATGCCTACAAGAACTTGAGGATCAACAAGAAAGACAACCCAGAGCAATTAGAAGGAAGGAAATAACCAAATCAGAGCAGAATTAAAAGACATAGAAACTAAAAGCACAATTCTAAGAATCAATGAATCCAACAGGTAGTTATTTGAGAGGATAAACAAAATCAAGAGGCCTTTAAGCAGGCTCATAAAGAAAAAAAGAGAGAAGACCCAAATAAACTCAATCAGAAATGAAAGAGGAGATATTATAACTGACACCACAGAAATACAAAGGATTGTAGGGCACTACTATGAAGAACTGTATGCCAAGAAATATGAAAACCTAGTGAAATGGACAAATTTTTAGAAAAAGATAATCTTCCAAAACTTAATAAAGAAGAAGCAGAAAACCTGAACCGACCAATAACAGCAAATGAAATGGAAGCAGTAATCAAAAAACTACCGACACACAAAAGCCCTGGACCAGATAGTTTCACAGGAGAATTTTACAAAGCATTCAAAGAAGAACTAACCCCTACCCTTCACAGATTATTCCACAAAATCCAAAATGATGGAAGACTCCCAAACTCTTTTTATGATGCCAGCATCATCCTAATCCCCAAACCAGAAAAAGACAAAACAAAGAAAGAAAACTTCAGGCCAATATCACTGATGAACATTGATGCTAAAATTCGCAACAAAATATAAGCAAACCGCATCCAGCATTATATTAAAAAAGATCAATCACCATGACAAGTAGGTTTCATCCCAGGGATGCAAGGATGGCACAACATTTGCAAAACAATAAGCGTAATACATCACATAAACAAACAAATACAAAAATCACATGATCATATCAATAGATGCAGAAAAAGCAATCGATAAGGTACAGCATCCATTTGTGATAAAAACACTTAGCAAAGTGGGAATAGAGGGAGCATTCCTCAACATAATAAAGACCATATATGAGAGACCTACAGCCAACATTATACTCAATGGGCAAAAATTAAACTCTTTCCCTCTAAGATCAGGAACAAGACAAGGTTGTCCACCATCAACACTTCTATTAAACATAGTGCTGGAAGTTTTAGCCACAGCAATCAGACAAGAAGAGGAAATAAAAGTCATCCACATTGGAAAGGAGGAAACAAAAATGTTCTTTGCAGATGACATGATAGTGTGCTTAGAAAATCCTAAAGACTCTGCCAAAAAACTACTCGACCTAATAATTGAATTTGGCAAAGCAGCGGGATACAAAGTCAATATCCAGAAATCTAAGGGTTTTTTTTGTATACCAACAGTGAATCAGCAGAAGTAGAACTCAGAAAAAAAATCTCATCTGATATAACAACAAAAACTACAAAATATATGTAGGAATAAACGAAACCAAGGAGGTAAAAGACCTGTACTCAGAAAACTACACAGCACCGAAGAAAGAAATCATGGAAGACACAAACAAATGGAAACATATACCATGCTCATGGATTGGAAGAATCAACACCATCAAAATGTCCATACTCCCCAGAACAATTTATAGATTCAATGCAATCCCTATCAAAGTACCAATGGCATATTTCACAGATATAGAACAAACACTTCAAAAATTTATATGGAACCATAAATGACCCCAAATATCAGCTGCAATTTTGAGAAAGAAGAGCAAAGCAGGAGGGATCACAATTCCTGATATCAAACTGTATTACAAGGCCACTGTCATCAAAACAGCTTGGTACTGGCATAAAAACAGACAGATAGACCAATGGAACAGAATAGAGAGCCCAGAAATATACCAAAGTCCCTACAGGCAATTAATCTTCAACAAAGAGGGCAGAAGCATAAAATGGAATAAAAATAGCCTCTTCAACAAATGGTGTTGGGAAATCTGGACGGCTACATGCAAAAAAATGAAACTTGAGCACCAACTCACACCATACACAAAAATAAATTCCAGGTGGATAAAAGACTTAAATATAAGTTGTGAGAACATAAAAGTTCTAGAGGAAAGCATTGGTAGGAAAATCTCAGACATCCCATGCAGCAACATCTTCAATGATATGTCCCCTAGAGCAAGGGACATAAAGGAAAGAATAAACAAATGGGACCTTATCAAAATAAAGAGCTTCTGTGGGACTAAAGAAAACAGTATTAAAATAAAAAGGGAACCAACAGTATGGGAAAACATATTTGCCAATGATACATCGGACAAGTGTTTGATCTCCAAAATATATACAGGACTCATATGACTCCACACCAGGAAGACAAAAAAAAAAATACAATTAAAGAATACACAAAATACATGAACAGACGCTTCTCAAGAGGACATACAGAGGGCCCAGAGACATATGAAAAGGTTCTCAACATCATTAGCCATCAGAGAGATGCAAATTAAAACCACAATAAGATACCACCTCACACCAGTCAGAGTGGGCATCATCAACAAAGCAACAGATAACTGTTGGAGGGGATGTGGATAAAAGGGAACCCTACTGCACTGTTGGTGGGAATGCAGACTGGTGAAGCCACTGTGGAAAACAGTATGGAATTTCCTCAGAATACTAAAAATGGAACTGCCTTTCGACCCAGCAATTCCACTACTGGGATTATATCCTAAATGCCCTGACACACCAATTCAAATGAACCTATGCACTCCAATGTTCATAGCAGCACAATTCACAATAGCCAAGTTCTGGAAACAAGCTAAGTGCCCATCTACAAATGAGTGGTTCAAGAAACCGTGGTACATTTACACAATGGAATTCTACGCAGCAGAGAGGAAGAAGGAGTTTTTACCCTTTGCAACAGCATGGATGGAACTGGAGAGCATTATGCTAAGTGAAGGAGGTCAGGCGCTGAGGGACAAATACCATATGATCTCACCTTTAACTGGAACATAATCAACAAAAGAAAAAAGCAATAAATATATAACCAGAGACATTGAAATTAACAACAGTCTGACAGTGGCCAGAGGGGAGGGGGGACAGGACAAAGGGGAGAAGAGTTTTCAGGAACCACAGTAGAGGACACATGTACAGAACCAAGGGGGAGGAGGGAGGCAGGGAAGGGAGGTGGGAATGGGGAGAGGGGAGGGGAGAGGATGCAGACAACTGTAATTGAACAATAAAGTAATTATTTAATTAAAAAATACAAATAAATAAATAAATAAATAAAATAAAAATATATATTAAATTTAAAAGTTCCAAGGTTAAATGTGGAAAATATATCTCAGTTTGAAAATAAAACTACATTTGGGCACTGTGATTTCAACTATTATATTTTAAAGAGATAAATCGAATAATTATTGAAATTAATTAAGTAGCTATATGTATTAAATATTATGGCTTTTATGGTTTTTGAATGAGACTACAAATTATGAATGGTACTCGCATTGTACAGGCGGGGGATGTGAATTTTTTGTTTAAAAGGTATATCCTCAAAATAAATTATTTAATTCTCCTTTTGTTTTAATAAAACAAATAATAAATTTTTAACTAATTGGTTAATTGGAGGATAGATATAAAAATATCACAAAATTTTTTCTGGTAAGACTAAATGTTGAAAAAATATAAAATCTAAGAAACTGATGAATTTATTATCTAAAATTAGTGGAATCATGCAGAAGTTTTGTATGTTTCTTTTTCTTATTTTGGATCCCATCATGAATCACTCTTAATATGATTTTTAAAATCATGAAGGAACTTGTCCAAACCTCAGTTCATAGGAATGGAATTAGTATTGCTGGAAACACAGAAGTAGAGGGAATAAGTCCTAGAACTCTGGCTACAGGAAACGTTAAACTCAGCAGTCATGTGAATCGTATACCCCACTCCAGGAAAGAACTTCCCTCTGCCACTCTCTAACAAGTCATTGGCCATTGGCTGGGTTGTTTCTTTTTGTGTTTTGGATTCTTTAAAAGTATTTTTTAGAGAGGAGAAGGGAGGGAGAAAGAAAGGGAGTGAGACATCAATGTGTGGTTGCCTTTTACACACCCACTATTGGGGACCTGACTCCCAACCCAGGCACGAGCCCTAGACTGGGAATTGAACCCAGCGACCCTTTAATTCACAGGTGGCACTCAGTCCATTGAGTCACACCACCCACAGTAAAGCTCAGTTCTTGAAATTAAACATATTAAGACCCACCCAATTTCCTAGAGAAAGGAGTGTGTTTTGTATCATCAATGTATTTGAAGGCGTTGTCAGAGATAAGATGCTCTGAAATTTTTTTCTTTTTATAAAACATCTTGTAAAGAAAAATAATGATTTGGAAAAATAGTGTTTTGTGGAAAAGTGTTGGAGTCCTTTTCAAGTGAAAAACACTGTAGGAGATTTTTTTTTTTTTTTTACCTCAACTGGTCTTGTTTTAAAAAAATGTGACACATGTCATTAAAAAACTTCAAGGTTGGAGGAAAAACCATGTATGCATTCAATTAAAATATGTTCTTTTAGTTTCCTAGAGAATATTTAAATACTCCATGGGAGCTTGAAGAATAAATGCTATTTCATGCTTTTTTTAGAAGGGGTGTGCTACGTTTTCCCCCAAACTCCAGCCTATGTTCTGCACTTGTGCAAATTTCTCAATTTGCTTTGAAGAGGAAGGCTAATTGCTACCTGCTAGAAACATATTTATCTTTCATATATTTTATCATTGTCCTGCAATGATGAATCCTTATGTCTTAATAGCTAAACCCATAATATTTTGTTTTTCATTTACACTACACAACTACGCATTCCTGACAGCTATCACTGGTACTTAGGAACACAGCTGAGAGTCAGGCCATGTAGAAAGAAAGCTCTGGAAGGTCAATTAAAAGTTTAGCTCAGAATTGAGTCACATCAGATATTTGCCAGAATTAGTCACTTGATGCCAATCTACCCCAAAGAAATCAGAAATTACAATCTGTCTGTGTCCTGGAAATATTTGTTGAACTGCATTAAACCAACCACACATAATTGCACATCTACATTAATTAATTGGAGGTTGGCCTTCAATTACTCATTCTTGGCATGGATATGTCAATGAATTCTAAAATAACTTGCAATTCCTGTAATGTAAGTTGTACCACCTCTTCCCACCTCATTTACTTGTCAATAGATATCTGTTTAGGTCAAACATATGGACTATTTTGAATACAGTTATCATTAATCTAGAGGTTGGATATGTGTTTACCTTTGATTTCCATATTAACATAAGCTAGGTAATGCACAAATTATCACTTAACTGGGAATTTACAGCACTCTGTTCTTTATTAATATGAGCTTTCATATTTTTCTTTTACAACTCAGCAGAAAAATCAGTAATTGGAAACTTCTTCTGGTCAAGGAATCCAACAATGATTCAGCTTTCTGGTTAACAAAATACAGACATTTTCAGCAATTAATTTTAATAGCTGTCCATTCAAAGAACGTTTTGATATAGCTTGAGGATTTTGCAACTATTTTGAAAAGTGCTTCAAATCTAAAATGAGTAATTTAAAGATAATGTCTAAACCTATTTTCAGTCTAACATCTAGTATGTGAAGGAATTGGGCAAATACTTTGAAATTGTATTTTGAATTTCTAATTTTAAAGATATTAATGAGAGAAAAATTGAGAAGCTGCTATAGTTAAATACCACTCTAGAAAAAAAAATAACCTAAAAAAATCAATGAAAGAGTTAAAGATTTCATGAGTTTGAGATCAAGTCTTAAACATTTCTCTTCCCCAAATAAAAATTTACTGAGAACTATTACAAAGGTTTTTTCTCTTCCTTTATCACCATCATGTAAATGTAAAATATCCATATAAACTATTTAAAGTATGGAATTTCTTTTGGCATAGAAAATAGCCTTTTATTCCACATTGTGAGATAAAGGAATTAAAATGTAAATGAAATGTTGAAAGTCCAAGCTATATTTCTGTGACTGGATTTCAGTTCAAGTGCAATTAATCAATCCATCATCAAGTACGAGTGACTGATAACAGAGTCCCCTGTTTTCCTAGATGCAGTGGATAGGAGAGGGAGTAGGGAGTGAAGACAGTAAAAGGTCTTGGGCAAATTAGCAGAAGGGTAGAGGAGTGAGGTACAATCTAGAATCATCATTGGGCCTGAGACTGCCAAAACCTTGATGGTTTTGCCTGGGACAAGTAGAAGAATTACCCTGAAATATCTGTGCAGTACAACTGCAACAAAAAGGCTGTTCTCAATGATTTATGGAAGGCCTCAAATGATTTATGAAGACTTAACACATCAGCACACTGCTGACTTTCTATAAAGAAGCTTCTATCCCCAGGGATTCAAGGAGCTTGGAATTTAATGAGGGGAAAGGAATACAAAGTGAGAGATAAGGAAATAAGACTGTTTCTTACACAGACACACCAGAACTTACGTATTCTCTTGCTCTGGCCTTCTCAGGCCTCAGCCAAAGCTAACTACCTTTCTTCACAAAAACAGTCACTGGAACTCTTCCCCTCTGCACATTACCCTGCCACCCATTCTAATACAGATCACTCCTGAAAATATTCTCAGAACATTTATTTCTTCCAAATGCTTGCTCCAGCTCCTGCCATCCCCTTTCTCATTGCTGTTGTTATAATCCTATATATCCTTTCAGTAGAAATCCAAATGTCTTACAGGATATCTCTTACCTCTAAATTTTTATAGCACTCTTCATATCTCAATCATAGCATGTAACATATTTTACTTTGTTATTGGTTAACATATTTTATGTTTTTTTTAATGAAAAAACAATTAAAAGCAAGATCAAAAGACAAAGAAATGTTCATTCTCAGGGGTTTATGTGTGACCTGTGGTATGATGTATGTGGATAACAAATGACAAGGGAATCCCCATTGTTTAGGTTACTCCCATTGTATCGGTATAGAGTATGAGAATTGCTTCTGTGATCATTCTCATTATGCTGACCATTAGCCACACATAGGGAGGATGGACTGGTGGAAGAGGAAGGACAAATGGTGGTATAAAATGGGCCAGGGCTTTGCCCATCTCTTCTGTTTCTGTGGACATACTGATTGGTCTAGCATCAGTATTATTGGAATGTGTTTCAAGTCCAGCAATCAGAGTTTTCGCCCCAAATCTTTTTTTTTTTTTAAAGATTTTATTTATTTATTTTCAGAGAGAGGAGAAGGGAGGGGAGAAAGAGCAATGTATGGTTGCCTCTCACATGGCCCTCACTGGGGACCTGGCCCGCAATCCAGGCATGTGCCCCGACTGGGAATCGAACTGGGACCCTCTGGTTCCCAGCCCGCGCTCAATCCACTGAGCCACACCAGCCGGGCTCGCCCCAAATCTTTTCATCTCAAATTAGATAAGGATCATATGGGGTTATAGTGTGAGGCCACTTGTGTTTGTGTGCAGTAAGACAAAATGAAGTCAGGTAGATAAGTGATAATGGAAGAGATGGAAGAAAAAGGTATCTGGCTACATTAAATCCCATTTCTAATCTTTAAGGTTATGGTTCCTCAGGTGATTTATTTCTGTGATATACCTTAGTATTTTATGTTTGTTTCAGCTAAATTGGGTTTTTATCACTTACAATCAAATATATTTGATAAATTGATCTTAATTAAAGTGAATGATCTTAAGACCTAAAGGGATACAAAAAAATTTTAAGCCAATATAGAATCACTTAACAGGTGAAATAAATCCAATAGAACATTCTGTTTTTAGGTGAAATAAATCCAATAGAACAAAAATAATTCTTACACCCTGGCCTCAGTACAAATCATCAGCATTCAAGGAGCTATAATAGGATTAAAAGAGATACAGATATTTGAAAATATAATACTCAAAAGTAAATGCCATGACAGAGATGGCTAGTAACCAGCAAATATTAGAGTGACTGTGAAGAGAATAGAACATTTCCATTTAGTAGAGTTATGTGACTGGTTCTCATCAATGACACATGAATATAGGTGATAAAAGTTATGGGACAGGTGTACTTTTTCTATCTTTTCTTTCCCTTAGCATGGGTATCTAACATGTGGCCTACAGGCTGCACATGGCCTAGGATAACTATGAATGAGGCCCAACACAAAATAGTAAGTTTACTTAAAATCTGTGTTTTGGGGTTTTTTTTGCTTTTCTGTTTTTGTTAATATTTGTGCATTTAATATGTGGTCCAAGACAACTCTTCTTCTTCCATTGTGGGCCAGAAACACCAAGACATTGGATACCCTTGCAAGTCTTAGGGCATCACAGAGACATGAGTGATTAAGTCCCTAAACCATGACATGGAATTTGTAAGAATTATAAACTGCTTTGAGAATGAAGTAAATTTTATTATATTAATCCAATGAGCTTTTGGAGTTTACTTGTTATAGTGTGGAGCAGTACTATATTAGTACAAAGTATGCCAGAGAGCATACAACTAAGTCCTGAAAAATTTTTATGCCGTGTCTTATATATTAGAAAAGGAGATTAGCACCTGAGAATAAGTTATGTTAGATTATCCTCAGTCTTCATTGAAACAATCTGTAAACAAGAACAACAGTGAGATGGATTTGTACATCTGGTATATCTGGATGTAAAGAAAATAGTTGACACAGCTTCCTTGATATCCTTGAACAGAAGGCAAATTTATAAATAACTGAACTAGAGGAGTTGTCCTACATTATTAGATTGATTTTATCCAGGAAAAGACTTTTTGCTACCCTTAATTTCGTATGAATATTAAGCATTTATTTAAAAAATAAAAGAAAGCCTCATCCTTATTAGATTTGTGCTTGTTTGAAATAGGGATAGGTTAATTCTATAAAAGAAAAGAATTAAAAATCTAGATTCTTGTCACAATGGGGAAGTAGGTAAATGCTGTGTTCACCTCCACCACATCAAAATTACAACTAGATTACAGAAAAACTATCATTGAGAACCATCTAAAGACTAGCTGAACAGAATACATATATCAAAGTAAACAAAGAAAAAGCCATGTCAAGACTGGTAGGAGGGGTGGAGACTGAGAACAGGCAGGTCCCACACCCACATGTGGCAGCTAGGATGACAAAAATATTTTAGCTGTAGAGATCCCTCCTGAATTTGAGGAGTTCCAGCCCTATACTGAGCTCACCAGCAAAGGGCTCCAGTGCCAGAAAGAGAAGTCCCCAAAACTTATGGCTGTGAAAACGGGCAGTGTTTGTGGCTCAGTGAGCTGGAGGGTTGATGGAGACCTAGGCACTGCAGGTCTTAAAGGAACCACATGCAAACTTATTCACTCATAAACTCACTTACTCTGAGTTCCAGCATAGAAGAAGTAGCTCTAAAAGTGCCAGGGACATACAGGGAGGAACTGAATTGTCTGACTTCTTTGAGGGAAGGAGGAGCAACTCTGTCTAGGACTGAAATAATAGCAGGTGGCATTGCTCATTTGTTGAGCTCTCCCAACACACAGACAGAAGTGAAGAATAAAGTGCTGGGAAGCACCATTCTTCTTTTGCTGAGCCCTCAGCCCACCCAAACCACAGATATTGGCAGGCATAAAATCTGAACTCTCCATTAACTTGGGAAAATTGTGTGCCTCACCGTGAAGACTACCTGAGAATCCACCTCCTGCAAACCACAACTAGCTGGGATTTCTTTCAGCAATGGTTCCAAATAAGGTCCAGTCTTTGCTCATGCTTGAAACTTCTAAAATCTTATTAAGATTAACAAATCCCTGACAAGGAATATCTGGCTTTGATGTACCTCATACCTCTTGTTAAGAAGACCCAGAACCTCCACTAGTGGCAGCTTGCCTTGGTTCACAGCTTAGCTTCTCCCAGGCACTTCCAAACCCAGCTCAAGGGGAAGCCATCCACACATCAATTTGTAACTCCTACTAAGTGTCTGTAGTATAGACAGAGTCAGCAGTTGAACTTGGCCTGCACTGGAACCCCTCCCAAGAGGCCTCAGAACTAACCAAGATACGTGGTGTCTGCCTTCACACCACACCAGAGCACCATGCAAAGAGCTCAACAAACAACAAACAGGTTGGACTTGGCAGGTACCAGAGCTCCACTTAAGCAAATCCTGCCTCATGGGTTACTCCATCCACAACATGTCATCCACTGAAGTCATAGCCATTCTTCAGAGAAAGTCAGCCAGAGAGTCAAATCCTTCAAATGGCATTACAACAGTAATCAGGGCTCAACCACAACAGGAGGGCATACAATACACAAAAGGGGCACCCCTGAAGCATCTGTCTCAGGTGACCAGAGAGACAACACCACTTGGCTCCATTGGGCTCCTAATACATGAAGAAATTCTGTCAAGACTAGATTTTGTAGCAGATCTACATACTACATAGAAGCAAACACTAGAAGTTGGACAAAATGAGGAAACAAAGAAACATGCACTAAATGAAAGATTGGACCCTAATATTCCAAAAAGTACTAAGTTAAATAAAGACAAGGAATCTACCAGATTCAAAGTTCAAAACATTGGTATAACAGTGCTCAATGAACTTAGGAGAGTAGATGAACCCTGTCAGAACTCAAAGCAAGAGAGAGGAAGCATAAAAATGGTATAAAAACATGAAAAGAACCACTCATAAATGAATACTATAACTGAAATGAAGAATATATTAGAGGGAAGTAACAGGAGTTTAGATGAAGCAGAACAAAAATCAGTGATTCAGAAGGAAAGGAAGCAGAAAACACCAGAGAACAGAAAAGAAAAAAAATTACAAAAAAATGATATGTTTCTGAGCCTTCTGTATGTCCTCCTTGAAGATGTGTCCGTTCAGTTCTTTTGTCATTTTTTACTTGAGTTTTGAGTCTTCCTGGAGTGGAGTCATGTGAGTTCTTTATATATTGTGGAGATCAAACTCTTGTCCGAGGCTTCATTGGCAAATATGCTTTTCCATATAGTTGGTTGTCTTCTCATTTTAATCCCGTTTTCTTTGGCTATGTGGAAGATTTTTTATTTGATGAGGTCCCATTTGTTTATTATTTCCTTTATTTCCCTTGCTTTAGGGGACTTATCCATGAAGATATTGCTGCATGGGATGTCTGAGATTTTCCTGCTAATGTTTTCCTGTAGGACTTTTATGGTGTCATGACTTATATTTAAGTCTTTTATCCACCTTGAATTTATTTTTGTGTATGGTGTAAGTTGGTGATTGAATTACATTTTTTGCATGTAGCTTTCCAGATTTCCCAACACCATTTGTTGAAGAGGCTATTTTTACTCCATTTTATGCTTCTGCACACTTTGTCAAATAGTAAGTGACCATAGAGACTTGGGTTTATCTCTGAGCTATCTATTCTTTTTCATTTATATATGTGTCTGTTTTGGTTACAGTGGCATTGTAATGCAGTTTGATATCAACTCCTACTTTGTTCTTCTTTCTCAAATTTGCTACAGCTATTTAGGGTTGTTTATTGTTCCATATAAATTTTTGAAATGTTTTTTCTATAACTGTGAAATATGTCATCAGCACTTTAATAGGGAGACATATGAAAATATGCTCAGCTTCACTAGCCACCAGAGATTCTAATTAAAACAATGAGATACCACCTCACACCAGTCAGAATGGCCATCATCAATAAAGCAACAAACATCAAGTTTTGGAGAGGTTGTGGAGAAAAGGGAACCCTAGTGCACTGTTGGTGGGATTGCAGACTGGTACAAACACTATGGAAAACAGTATGGAATTTCCTCGGAAAACTAAAAATGAATCTGCCCTTTGACTGGGCAATTCCACTGCTAGGATTATATCCTAAGGACCCTGAAACACAAATATAAAAGAATCTATGCTCTCCAGTGTTCATAGCAGCACAAGTTACAATAGCCAAGTGCTGGAAGCAACCTAAGTGCCCATCAGCAAATGAGTGGATCAAAAAACTACGGTACATTTACAGAATGGAATTCTATGCAGCAGAAAGAAAGGAGATCATACCCTTTGCAACAGCATGGATGGAACTGGAAAGGATTATGCTAAATGAAATAAACCAGGCAGAGAAAGACAAATACCACATGATCTCACTTTGACAGGAACTTAATCAACAAAACAAACAAACAAGCAAAATATAACAAAAGACAATGAAATTGAGAGCAAGCTGACCGTGACCAGAGGGGAGAGGGGAGGGAATTTTAGGGCAAAAGGGTGAAGGGTTTGCAGGAGCAATTCTCTTTTAATCTTGATGAGTCTGCTTAAAGGCTTGTTGATTTTGTTTATCTTTTCAAAGAACCATCTCCTGGATTTATTGATCCTTAGAATTGTGCTGTTAGGCCCTATGTCATTTAATTCTGCTGTGATCATGGTTATTTCCTTCCTTCTACTTGCTCTGGGCTGTCTTTGTTGTTGTCCCTTGAGTTCTTGTAACATAGGGTTAGGTTGTTTATTCGAAATGTTTCTATTTTTTAGGTATGCCTGTAATCACTATGAACTTCCCGCTCAAAACTGCTGTGTCCCATAAGTTTTGTATTGTTGTGAGTTTATTTTCATTTGTTTCCAGAAACTTTTTGATTTCTTCCCTAATCTCATTCTTGACCCATTCATTATTTAATGGCATGTTATTCAATCTCCATGAGTTTTAGTTTTATCGTTTTTTTCCTTGAGGTTGGTTTCTAGTTTCGGTCCCTTGTAGTCAGAAAAAAATGCTTGATATGATTTCAAATTTCTTGAATTTATTGAAGCTTATTCTGTGTACTATCATGTGGTCTATCTTTGAAAATGTTTTTTTTTTAACTTTTCAAAAATATTTTATTTATTTATTTTTAGAGAGCAGGGAAGGGAGAGAGAAAGATAGGGAGAGAAATATCAATGTGTGGTTGCCTCTCACGTGGCCCCGACTGGGGATGTGGCCCACAAACCAGGCATGTGCCCTGACTGGGAATCGAACCTGCAACCCTTTGGTTCACAGCCCGCGCTCAATCCACTGAGCTACACCAGCCAGGGCTATCTTTGAAAATGTTTCATGTACACTTGAAAAGAATGTGTATGTTTCTTCTTTGGGATGAAAGGCTCCATATACATATATATATAATCAGTTAAAGCCATTTAATCTACGACATTGTTCAATGCTGCAATATCTTTGTTGATACTTTGTTTGGAAGATCTATCCATTTTTGACAGTGGGGTGTTAAAATTCCCTACTATAATTTTGCCTATGTGTTTGGGTGTTCCTATGTTGGTGCATACATATTTACAATGTTTGTGTCTTCTTGATGGATTGTTCCCTTGAGTTTTATTAAGTTACCTACTGGGTTTCTTTTTATTTCCAGTCCTTCACTTACAGTCTGTGTACGTCTTTTGTTCTGAGGTAAGTCTCTTGTATGCAGCATATGTGTGGGTCATGATTTCTTATCCATTCAGCTATTCTATGTCTTCTGTTTTTTTTTTTTTTTTTTTTTTTTTTTTTTTTTTTTTTTTTTTTTTTTTTTTTTTTTTTTTTTTTTTTTTTTTTTTTTTTTTTTTTTTTTTTTTTTTTTTTTTTTTTTTTTTTTTTTTTTTTTTTTTTTTTTTTTTTTTTTTTTTTTTTTTTTTTTTTTTTTTTTTTTTTTTTTTTT
>PVJI01024571.1:0-21726 GCA_004026765.1 Micronycteris hirsuta
GCTTCAGCCCCGCGCGCGGGAACCGCCCCTCCAACCGCGGACCTGCCGTCTGCTCACCTGCTCGCCGCAGGGTCCCCGAGCACTCTCCCTTCGCTCTGCTCCTCTGGTTCACCAAACTTGATGAATGTATCTTCTTTAATTCCTTGGTTGTCGGACTTCCTCTCAATATGATTTTCTGTCAGATTTGGCTGCGTTTGGATGTGTAGATTTCTTTTTTTTTCCCCTTGTTTGGTTGTTCGAGGCGGTACGGTACATTCACCTATGCCGCCATCTTAGGAAGTCCCGTACTCAATATATTTTAGACACTGATATTATACCTGTTTGTAATCATTTCCCCTTAAGCAAGTGGGAATTGATTTGTATCAAGTTTGCTCAAACCCATGATTGAAATATCCAACTTAGTCTACAAGGTTTGCTAGTGACATACACTGGTCCTTTACTACTCTTGCTGCACAGAGCCACTTTTAACTCTTTTACTTCCCCATCCCTTAAAAATTCTTATTTTGTACCATATTAATCTTGTGATTTTAGGTATTAAGTATTGATATGAAAGGTGAGGATGAAGCTTACCTTTATGGTGTCTCAGTATCCTCAGTACTCTCTCTTCTTATGATGCCTTTCTGATAATGTAGTTATATCATAATTTTAGTTAGAACAGTATTCAGAATTTACATTATTAAGCCCATATAAACACTAATTATCGGTGATGAAACAAGATACACCATAATTATCTTTCCAAGAAAGAGTTGTTAAATGCCTTGTGAATATTTTTGGTTTAGTGTATCTTGTTTTTTGTCTTTTTAGTTTTAAGTATATGTATTCTTAGTTCAAGCCTAAGTATCCATCAAATACTCTATTAATATGTTCATATTTTTAATAAAATCTTTCTTGGAGCTTTCTGACCTGCTTAAATCTGGGCAAGTTGCCCTTTTTGCTGGTGCACAGCTGGTGTCCTCTGAATTCTACCTCCACCATCATTCTAAATATTTTTCTGTTTCTTTCCTTATGTTTGTCTTCTGTTTTCAGTACACACGTCTTTCTTTTTCTTCCTTCCTTCCTTCCTCCCTCCCTCCCCCTCCCTCTCTCTTTCTCTTTTCTTTCTTTCTTTCTTTCTTTCTTTCTTTCTTTCTTTCTTTCTTTCTTTCTTTCTTTCTTTCCCTTTCTCTCTCTCTCTCTCTCCCTTTATTTCTTTCTGAGTATATTTTCTAGTGGTTTTCAAGGCATGGGTTTACTGAGGTAATTTTATTTATAGTTGAATGTCTGATGAATTTTGTATTCCACCATCATACTAGTTGATAGTTTTGCAGGGTCAAGAATTTTACATTGGAAAAAATTTTCTTTTAAGAAATAGTCTTTGTGTTACTTTAAGCTCAATAAAGTGGGAATAACAGAAATCTATTGTGCCATATAAGAGAAGGAATCCAAAATCATAGAGAGATAAGAATGTTGGAGGGATTCCTGTTAACTTGTCCCAGGAGGGCCAGAAGTCACTTCATTCATTCAGCTATTTGATATAAATAGTGTGAAGAGCACAAGAGTCTCTGAAAAATGCTGTAGACAGCATTCTCTGGGGCTCTGGTGAGGGATGTGCATGTTCGACATGACCATTGGAATGGCCTTCCTGACTTTAGTGCAGATATTGAGATTCCATGGGATTAGAGGCCAAGCAGCATTACTTATGTGCCAGAGACAAGGTAAATACAGTTTCTCTAGTGGCTGCTCATGCCTACCGTGATCTTTGATGTTGGCTAAGTGATTGTGGAGTACTGAGGTCAAAATAGGTGGTCAGGGCACTGAAATCCCACTTAATCTCTGTGAAAACAATGGAGAACTCGCTGTTTGCTGAATATGTTGCAGAGCCACAGCTCCCTGAACAAAGGAGATGGCTACCTTTGAAAAGATATCTAGTGTCAATAAAACACATACTTAATTTAAACCTTACCTCTAACCTTTCATAAAAGGTTTTTGCACACTGAGAAAAGTGAAATACCCAGACCTTTGAAGAGTTGTTGGATGTAGATTGAATTCGAGACCAATTCCTGAGAGCCAAAATGTTCCTGTGATCCACTGGGCAGGTGGATGTCAGGTGACACATGATGTTTTATTCAAAAACCATTTCACTTTGTGTCCAATGGGTTTCCAAACCTATGCTATGATTACTTCCTTAGTTCTCATGTGGATGATTTAATGAAGTATATTAAAAAAGTAACAGATTTCCCAATCTTTCCTCATACCTACTGTTTAGATTTCCATCGTGGGAATGGCCAAGAAGAAACCTGTGGAGCATGCCCCCTTAATAAAAGGATAAGTCAAAAGCAATGCCATATCACCGGGGGACTTTCAGAAATGAGAGCTGCCATCAAGGACTTAACTGTAACAGTGATGATTTCTAGCATTTCTCCATTGAGCTTACCTGTTCAGTTTGTGCAGAAGACAGATGGGTAGATCTTAGGGAATGATAACATATTATAATATTTATAAGAATCTTGTGACTCCATCTAGCTGCTATTTCATATGGTTCTTTTCAGTGGGGCAAATCAACACATATGTGGAAGTTGGTTTGCTCTGTAGGTATCAATGTCACCAGAAGAAATATGCTTTCACTTGGTAGAGATAAATGTAAGTTTTGACCTTTACAGTTGTCAATCCTCTAGCTCTGTGCCATAATTTAGTCCTGGGAATTTTTATCATCTCTTTATCCCTTAAGATACTAGCACACTGGTCTATATTTCTCATCTTGTCTTTTAGGATATAATGCTTACGTATTCTGTCAGTTATGCTGCTAGAGCTATGTAGTAGTAGCAATGTAAATGTTTAGCAAGACCTTCATTTGAAAGAGGATGGAAGATATATCACATAAAATTGAGGGATCTGCTACTTAAAATTTTGGGGGGGGGGAGTCCAGGGGTCTGGAGCTTGTTGAGACATTTCCAAAGTGAAAGTCTACCTGAAGTCCTCTTTTTCCTGTGCTAAAGAAAGAGATGCAGTATTTTGTGGACTTATTTGTATTTTGGATTAATATATAACACATGTGGAATTGTTGCTCTTGCATATTTATCCAATGAACCACTTACAAAACTGTTTACAAATAGTGGGGCCAGAACAAGAAAAGGCATCCCAACAGTCTTAGGCTGCAGTACAAACCGTTCTTCCCTTTGGCTCTTATGAAGCAACAGATCCAATGGGGCTCATGCTGTCTTTGGCAGACTGAAAGGCTGCTGGGTAAAGCACGTACAAGCCCAGACAAGAGAACTACAGTAGAGGTCACTAAGTTTGATTGAAAAGCCATGTCTTCTCTAGCTAGCTATTCTTAGCTTCTTACTGGTCTGAGGTAGAGACTGCAAGCAGGGAACTGCAAACTGAGCTCCTAAAACAAACTGTTTCTGTCTTGTTTTAAAAACATAAAGTCAAATATGTTCAACGGTTTTTCATCAACAAATCAATGTGGTAGCTAAGAAATCCAGATTTCTGAAAAGCACAATAAAGTTGAATGTGGAAGTGCCTGATCCTAAGGCTCTGCTTCTGACCCTCCAAGAATGGAATTAAAGTGGTATTTCTATGAACAACTGACTTAAAGGGAGGGGAAATTTGATTCTGTGTTAAAGTTGATAAGTATATTGCTGGCAGTAGATGGCAGAGGACTAACTTAATGTATAGCACATCTCAGTTGCAGCATTGAAGGGTAAGAACTACCATTCTACATCAATTCATGCATAGTGGCTATGCAAACTCATCAAGTCATGATGAATTTGGCCAGTCAGGGATTTAAAAGAACAAGACAGGCGGCCTGGTGACAAATTGGTTTAAGGAAGAAAAGTGTGAATGAGCCTCTTGGAATAGGTCCAAAGTACAAGAACATTTGTGCCCTGGGTGAAAACTCACTGGAAGGACCCCTCTGTGGAGGAGTCTTGCAATATCAGTTAGATAAGATTACCCTGTGGGCGTCAGTCACATCTTTCCTCACCCAATCAGAGCTTGTTTAATGGGCTTGTGAATGCAGTGATCATAATAACAGATACTGAGGTCATGGGTAGACTCAACAACATGGAATTCCCCTAACTGAAGCTAAGTGGCTTCCGCTGCAACCGGGAGCCCACCGTCAAAAACAGCAACAAAACTTGAGACCCTGGCATGTTATCATATCCTAGAGAGGCTAACCTGTCTTTGGCAAATTAATTAACTGTCTTAAAAAGTATTCTAAAATATATTCCTGGAAAAAGGATTTGAGAAAATATTAAACTAAGCCAGAATGCAAAGCATTAGTTTTGATTTAACAGTGATTCCACAATTACATTAATTTCTTCCTTAGTGAGTACAGTTTTTATTTTTCAAGTGACTAAAAACACATCAAGTTTCAAAAAGTACTGTTAACAAGTATAAGAGAAGACAAATTATTTAAATTTAGACATAATACATTTTAACTTCTATTACCCGGAGGGGAAAAGTAATTTCATGTATATTTGAATCATTTGGCTGTTTTTTATTATGCTCAAATTGCTTTTGATTTTGATTAATTTGATGTTATCCTGGAACACAAAGTCCATTTATTAGTGTTATTCTTTTTTAACTTCCTCAGACATAATTGCAATTTTTAAAAGAGATGTATAACTTAAAATTGAATATCTCTGATTACAATGAGATTTGGGTTAGCAAATTGCTTTGCAAAAGCAAGTTTCTCCTATTTTAGGTTGGTAGAAAACTGCTAGCTTTTTGGCTGTTGGAAACATACATTGAATCCTTTTTCTATATCTACAATTTTAAAATTTCAAAAATAATTATTGCAGAGTAGTTTAAAATTATTAGTTATTAATATTTGTTAGCACTGATGAAATAAAATTTATTTAAATTAAGGACTTTTTACACTAAGAACTTTTTCAAAAAACAATGAGAAAGGTATGATAAATAAATTCAGAAAAATGTTAGTTTTGAATTAATAGAACCATGATGGTTTATAATTCTTACATTCCTTAACAATCTTCCTATTGTCCTTTTTCTTATATTTATTCCATTGATAAAAAGGAAGGAGTTAAGTATCTTCTTAATGATATAATACATTAACACTAATTTGGTTATATAGAGAAAAATTCTTAGGTTTGCTTTAAAAACAGTGAAACTAGCCAATATTTATACTTTTTCTACATGGTGAATATCTCCATATGAGGCTCATATTAAAATCATTATCTAATGAGCAAACTGAACTAACAAGCAAAACAGAGAAAGACTCATAGATGGAGAGCACATGACAGCTAGTGGGGGAGATTAGGGGATGGAGGGATTGAGCAAAAAGGAAAAAGGACTCATGGACGTGGACAACAGTGAGGTGATTGCTGGGGAGAGGGGGGTGTGAGGGAACTAAATGGTAATGGAAAAAACACAATAAAGATTAAATTAATAAAAGAAAAAATCATTACAGTATTGGCTGTCAAAATATTCTTAAGGTAATTGAATAAATGAGATTTAAATACAGGTAGCTAGATAACAATTAAATAGTTGTTTAAGAGAGTATAGAGAATATATCAAAGACAGTCCATATATAAGTCAAATTAATTTTTTATTCAATTATTGTTACAGGAATTCAGAGAAGAGATAAATTACTTAAGACAGGCTTGGTGTGGAATGGTGCAACTTTTCAGTGGGAAATCTATCTGGTTCTGAATGTGTTTTCCTGGGCTAGAATGGATAGATAGATATGGATTAAGTTTTAACACTTCTATACCAAAAATATGCATAGCTTGGAATGTAATTTTATAAATATCAGTGTTAACTAGAAATATAAAATGGACATTTAGACATTAAAAATACTAGGGTTTCGCTTGTCATCAATTCAAAGAAAGAGGTTAGATCTGAGCTGTTTGGAAGGAGAGAGAACATTCGATCTTAGAAAGGTCTCTGTCTGTAGAGCGCTGTGGCATGTTTGACAAAAAGTGTTCTGGGGGATGCTTATGGTCAAGGCATCACATGTATTGGTTAAACACAGACAGCATGTAAGGAAGTAGTTGGCAATGAGGTCAGGAACTTAGGATGTTTGTTGAAATCAAACATGAAAGATCTCGGATACCCAGATTAATTTAAGAGGTGGGAATGAAGGATTGTATATCAGATTTGGAAGAACTCAATGACATGGGAGAAAAATAACAAGCTAATAAAGAATGACAATTTCTCACAGCTTCCTGACAAATGTACACCACTTTTCATGATGTATCATTCTGTGGCATCTCCATTCCAAATGAACTAACAAGGCCAGTCACTGTAATATAACCATCTAAGCCTAGTTTTGTGTAGAGGTAAACATAATGTACGAATTAGTAAATTGATAAGTGTGTCGGTTTTGTCTACTGTAGTGATTCATGGCTGCCTGAAATGCTAGTATCAGAGGTTCCTTTAGTTTAAAATAAAAATGAAGGCATTCAAGAAGGGAAATCAGTTCAGGCATATCTGCCATTTACACCGTAGTGTTACTGCTTTCTTTAAGAACTTATTCCAAAGAGTAAGATTAGAAGATACGAAAGAGAAGGCAGGGGGCAAAGAGAAATAGATATATCACAATGTGTCAGTTTAATTTTCTACTAATTCTATGTGGGTCAGGCATGAGAAGGGACACTGGTGTGGAGGAATGAAATATAAATGACTTGTTTTTCTGGTCTAAACCATACTACTTCAATTGTGTCCAGAATTAGCCAATTACCACTCTACTGTCCCCAAATTGCCTTGTTGGACAGCTCTATTTATTTTAGCAATATATAACGGGATAAGCAGTTCAATGATTTCAACACTAAATCAATCAATCAGCCACCTGCTCCCTGAAATGAAAGTTCTGAAGAATCGCCAGAAGGATGAAGAGAAACTTTCATTTTATTGCTATATTTTCATGTTCATTTTTAAGCATCTTTACATAGGGAGGACCTCCAACATTCTCCTTCCAGTTCTCTGGTCTAAAAGTTACTCTCAGAGTGTCGTCTCTTGAGGGCTCTGTTGTACTTTCTGAATATAGTCTTAGATTTTATTTCAAGATTTATCTTGCTTTTCATTGGGAAAGCTAGGCATCTTGTCTCAAATGTGCTTTCCTTGGATAAAATAGATAAGCAGGCAGAGAATTATGTGTGAGTTCTGAAACTTCTTGACTAAGTATATTTGGAACATTAGTTTTTGAAATATCAGTGTTTCCTGGAAACATAAATCGGGCACTAAGATGTTGAAGTACAAGGATTTCAATTATTATCAATTTAAAAACCCAGCTCTTAGCCAAGGTCTGGAATGATTTATGTAACTATTTAAAAACATTACACATGGTCTTATTTTGTTACTTCTTGGTTGTTATGAATTTGATTTTGCCCATGTTTGGTCAAGTTGATAAGTTTCTAAGAATTCTTCGACGTTCCAGGCTTGTTGTTGGTCAGGGACTTGCCAAGTCCCTGAGCACATAAAGCTGCTCACGGCAAAGTATTTTCTTCAATATTTAGCATCCTATTCTCAAATGGACCAGAAGGACAAGCTTGAAAATACAAGATATTTGGCAAATATTTCAACCAGCATTATAAGTTATGTGCGAAAAACAAGGATAAAAGCTTGACCGGGTATTGGATAATCAGCAACGAGGTTGTTAAACTGACACAGGTATGATTTAAGTAAGGCCTGAATTAAATCCTTTATCAGATCTCCAGAGCTACAATAATGCTGCACAAGCATCAGAAGTATTTATGTAGCGACTAAGTCTGCAAGTTCGTGATTTAGACTTGGCTTCGCAGGGTAGTTCTTGTTTTGACTGGGCTCCTTCGCACGTCTGGCGAGCAGCTGAGGGATGGAGGCACTGGGCCACCACATGTGTGCTGCCCTCCAGCAGGCTGGCCCGGGCAGGTTCTTGTGCAAAGGCACAGGAATGAGAGTCAGAACAAATAAATGCACGGGGCCTGTTGAGGTCAAGGCTCAGAACCGGCACACGATTCACTTTTATTACACTTTATTGGCCAGAATAAGTCACAAAGGTAGGCCAGATTCAAGGAATAAGGAAACAGACTTCTCTTCTGGACAGGAGAGGTTGCAAAGAGGTGATGTATTAAGCCATTGCAGTAAATTTACAGCCAAGCCCTAAACGCTAAGGACTGAATACTCCATCCCTAAATCTCCACGTAGTTAACACATCGGTCTCGGTGATTCTGAATTAGGATGACCCAGGCCAGACTGGCTGAAGGACGTGTGAGTGGACTGCAGGTTATTCTCAGGACAGAGTGCATGAGCAGGAGCCTCTTTTAGATTTACACTGGCGACAGATAATAACCGCAGATTTATGTAGATGCTCTCTTGAATATGATTATGCTGTAGACTGAATGCTTGTGCGCCCCCTCAAGTCTAAGACAGAAACAGGTATAGAGAAAAATGAGTGCTGCTATAAACACCTGAAAATGTGGAAGTGGCTTTGGAAGTGGGTCACAGGTAGAGGCTGGAAGAATTTTGAGGGTATACTAGAAAAATCCCTCCATTGCCATGAACAGTTAAGAGTGATGCTGGTGAGTACTCATGTAAAAGAGACCACCTCATCTTCTAAGAGACCTAAGTAGTCCCGAGCAGCATGTTGGCAGAAATATGGAGGGTAAGAGCCATTCCAGCAGACCTCAGAAATGAGGAACTAGAAGAAATGGAAACTAGAGGAAAGGCCATGCTTGTTATAAAGTGGCAAAGAGCTTGGCTGAATTGTGTTCGTGTCCCTGTGTTTTGTGAAAGGTAGAACTTGTGACTGATAACACTGGCTTTTTAGCTGAAGTTACTTTTAGGCAAAGTGTTGAATCAGAGGCCTGCACACTTTTGACTGCTTAGAGCAAAGGGCAAGAAGAGAGAAATAATTCAAAGGTGGAATTGTTTATCAAAAGGGGAGCGGAATGGAAAGGTTTGGAAAATTCTCAGCTGGTCCAAAGCGGAAGGAAGGAGAAATGCTCTTACACTAAAGGATGTGGCTACACAAACGTTTACTAAAGAGATCCGTCGGCCACCTAAGTAGGCACTGGGAGCCATTGTGTTCAAGACAATGGAGTACGGCAAAGGAGGGGCCGCTGGTGCGTGTTGGCTCCAGTATATGCTGCCTCCCTCACATTGCTGACTCTACTCCAGTGACACATCCCTCAGTTGTGCCAGCATGACTATGGCAGTTTCTCTAGAGGCTGCAGGTGACAAACTGGGGTGGGGGTGGGTGTCCACACTGCTGTCTCCTCAGACTCCACAGCGTGAACAAGATGTGGAGACCTGGTTACCTCTGCCTAGATTTCAAACAGTGCAAGTCAGAGCTGCTGGGCATAGGACCCAGCTGCAAGCGAATTGTGGCCAGCCCCGGAGGAGGGTCTAAGAGGAGAGCTGAGGTGGGGACTTTGGTCAAGTTGTGGAGATAGGGCCACCCAGAGCCTTGGGGGTCAAACCCTGCCCTGCCAAACTGTAGGGGCAGGACCTTTGCCCAGGTGGGCCTGGAGGGCAGAGCACTGAGCCAGAGAGGATGTTCTTGAAGCTTAAGTTCTAATGGAACTTGCCGCATTGGATTTTGAACTAGCTTGGTGCTGTCACTTTTTTTCTCATTTTCTGGTTGTCCCTTTAGGAATAGAAGCAGCTGCTCTATGCTTGTTCTACCACTATCTTTTGGAAGCATACAACCTGTTTGATTTCACAGGTTTACTGCTAGAGAGCAGGTTGCCTCAGAATGAATCGTATTTTGAGTCTCACCCACATGTGATTCAGATGATTAGATGAAACTTTGAACTTGGACTTTAAAGTTGATGCTGGAAGGAGTCAAGATTTTGGGGACTCTTCAGATGGAATGAGTGTGTTACACATGCAAGAAGGATATGGATTTAGGGGGACGGGCAGAATGCTATGGACTGGATGTTTATTTCCTCCCCAGATTTAAATGTTGAAACCCCAATGTGATAGTGTTGGGGGTGATTAGGTCACGAGGACAATGGGATTAGTGCCCTTATAAAAGAGGCCCCAGAGAGATCCCTGCCCTTTCTGCCATGTGAGGGCACAGAAAGAAGACGGCCACCTATGAACCGAGAACCTGCCTCTCACTAGATACTAAAACTGTCGGTGTCTTGACCTTGGACTTTCTGGCCTCTAGAATCATGAAAAATAAATGTTTGTTGTTTTTGAGCCACTCAATGTTTTGTTATAGCATCCTGAATTAAGAAAGAGTAGTAAGATATTTATTTAAAATGATAAACATTAAACATAATTAAACTATGTTTTATTTTGGAATAGTCTTCTTAAAATGGAAAATGAATCAAAGATTGGACTTTCAGGGAAGATGATATTCTGAAATGTATAATTATATTAGTTTTAAGTAGTTTTATAATTACCACACTGGTCAGAAAGGCCTTATGTTCTCCATTGATTGATAGAGAGGATCAATAGCAATAATTTCCAAAAAATTTGAATTGAGATTGCAATATCAGTATACCTGAGAGATTCATTTTCCAAAAAATGCTTAATGGCTATCTTTATGTACTAAGCAGTGATAAGCACTGAGTTACAAAGTCAAATAAAGGGACTGGTAAGGGATCTGACAGTGATATGAATTAATCATGTGCTAGATATTTCCAGGGAATATGCTGTTTTCTACTCTTCTTCACTTCTATTAACATAAGCTAGCTCCCTGTAAACATATTCTCTCATCCTATAGTGATCTGGAGGGCATAAGGCATTTGTGAGAAGTGTGATGACTATGAAGCTCTACTTGAAACAAATACAGTTATGTGTTCCAAAAGATTCTCTTCCCTGTAAGTCTATGTATATGTTTTTTTAATTTCAAGTAAATACATTTATATAGCAAAGAAAGAAACCTCGAAATCAAGTCCATCAACCACCTACTTATTTATCTGATCTTGTTAGCTGCTGGTCTTCTCACTGACTCATTTATTTTCCTACTAGATTTATGTGATTAAACCATCAAGAACATGTATGTGTGAATGGCTTATTTTAGCCATCCAACTTTTTAGTTCTTCTTTAGTTTAGATGCTGCTTCATGCTGACTTCATATCAGTTTATGATTTGCTGATTTCTAACACTGTAGTATTCTTTGAACCCAGAAAGCTGTTATCTCTCACAGATACTTCATTTCAAATAGAACATGTAAACAATGCTTATTTTGGGCTTTTTAAAAACAGTGATATTACAAATTGCAGTTTGTTTTTGATTCTTTTCCCCAAATAAATCTTTGAGAATAAATCAGTGTACTATTTCCCAAGCTTACGTCATACAACCCTGACATTTGAGTCATTGCAAAAATGTGCCTTGGCAATAATTCCAGTGTCTTTTTAGTCAAAGTTTTATAACTTAATCCTTACACGGGCAATTGCTGACTTTGTTGCGTCTTTTCCTATTATAACATTACAAAATATATTTCAACATTCTCTTATCTGTTCTTTTATATCAAATGAGAGAAAGAAGTAAACATGCTTCAAGTATAAAGATATAAAATATGTAAATACATTATGGAATACTTTGACTTTTGTCTGACTGGTGGTCTTTATTTTTCTCTTTTCAAAAATATGAATTCTGAAAATTTATTCTAAGTTGTAGTGAAACAAAAAGCAATTTAAAGTTATTTTTGCACATTAATTATGCAATTACCTGAGCTCTTAAAGTTGGAAATTTCCACATGTTACTGATAAAGTTCACTGTCTAATAAAAGAAAACTCTTAAAGTTATGAAATGAAAGGTACATTTCTATGAGCACTGCATGGAATTTTAAACAACCAAAGCTGACTTATAAACAATACCCTATATTTATCAGCATGCACAACTTTTAGCTACTTTTTTTTCCATATAGAATACTCTAACATGGTAAGGTATTCGTAAAGTAAGGTATAGTGGGATTCTTTTACTATTTTGCTTGACATAGATAACTCATCCTAGTTAGGAATTGTTTGCAAAGATATTTTAGAGCGAAACTCACAGCTGCTTTTGTTATTAAGTTTTAAAAACCCATTACCTAACCGGATCTAGCAATACATTAAAAAGATCAAAATAAAATAAAACAAACCTAAAAAAAAAAGTTACACACCATGATCAATTGGGATTCATTCCAGGGATGCAAGGGTGGCACAATACTTGCAAATCAATAAATATAATACACCACATAAATAAAATGAAAGAAAAAAATAACATGATTGTATCAATAGATATGGAAAAAGCACTTGATGAAGTACAGCATCCATTTATAATAAAAACACTCCACAAAGTGGCAGTAGAGGGAGCATTCCTAAACATAATAAAGGTCATATACGAGAAACCTACAGCCAACATCATACTCAACAGACAAAAACCGAAAGCTTTCCCACTAAGATCAAGAACAAAACACATGCGTTTACTTTCACCACTTCTATTCAACACAGTATTAGAAGTCCTAGCAACGGCAATCAGAAAAAGAAAAGAAATAAAAGGCATCCAAATTGGAAACGAGGAAGTAAAACTGTCATTGTTTATAGACGACATGATAGTGTACATAGAAAACCCTATAGACTCCACCAAAAACCTACTCAACCTAATAAGTGAACTTGGAAAAATGGTGGGATACACAGTCGATATTCAGAAATTGAAGGCATTTTTGTACACCAACAATGAAATATCAGAAACAGAAATTTAAAACAAATCCCATTTACAATGGCAACAAAAAATAAAGTACCTAGGAATAAATTTAACCAAGGAGGTAAAAGACCTATGCTCAGAAACCTACACAATACTGAAGAAAGAAATTAAGGAAGATACAAATAAATGGGAGCGTATACTGTGTTCATGGTTTGGAAGAATTAATGTCATTAAAATGTCCATACTACCCAAAGCAATTTATAGACTCAATGCAATCCCTATTAAAATGTCAATGACATATTTCATAGATACAGAACAAACATTTCAAAAATTTATATGGAACCATAAACAACCCCAAATAGCCTCAGCAATTTTGAGGAAGAACAAAGTAAGAGGGATCACAATACCTGATATCAAAATATATTACAAAGTCACTGTAATCAAAACAGTCTGATGCTGGAATAAGAACAGACAGATAAATCAATGGAACAGAATAGAGAGTCCAGAAATATACCCGAGTCTCTATCATCAATTAAAATTTGACAAAGGGAGCAGGGGCATGCAATGGAGTAAAAATAGCCTCTTTAATAAATGATGATGGGAGATCTGGACAGGTACATGGAAAAGAATGAAAGTAGACCACCAACTTACACCACACACCAACATAAACTCAAGATGGGTAAGACTTAAATATAAGTGTGACACCATAAAAGTCCTAGAGGAGAACATAGGCAGGTAAATTTCAGATATCCCTTGGAGCAATATTTTCCTCTTCAGGGTCTTTTGAGAAAACAGTGGATTCCAAATAGCAAGCACCAAACAAAGCTTTTTCTTCTCATATTTCATTACTGTGTTTTCCTCTTAGGCACAAAATTCTCAACTCTCAGGAGCTTCTAATTCTCCTTTTCCCCCACGTCTATAATTAGCATAATTTGTGAAATCTGTTTTTTGCCCTCTTTTGACCCCATTCCATATTTTGCTCCTCTTATCTTTTTTCATTCAATTCTTCAGTGCCAACATTTATTCTGATTTGCCTATTCATGTCTGATCTTTTTTTCTCAATACTGCAGGGTTTTTTCATCCATTCTCTTCCTTGGTGTTTTTCTATAGAATCATCATGGCATGCATTTGAAATACAAAGTCATTATTATTCCCGTATTAGGCATCATATGTAAAGAAGGGCAATGACCTGGATAGGGTCACAGAGGACAGACTCAGGTTAGAGGTTTGATTCCAGGTCCCACTTCTATCCAAGGCTGTTCTGACTGCTGGACCACAGTTTACCATTCTATGAAAGAGGGAGTCATGACTTTTTGAGCCTAACTTTAATGTATTTTACCTTTATATGAATTTATAACAGTGACCTCCTACTTCATATTTAGTGAGTTGTTAATTTTTTTCAGGGCATCCCACTTTAAGTGGTGTTTTCCAGATGATACTAATCTGAAGAAGGTAAAGGAAGCTGAAGTGTGCTAGGTCAGACATGCTTGACTCAGCATATTTTTGCAAGTTCAACAGATGATGTATATAACCTCAAAATATCTTTCTTAAGATGTAGCACGCCACAACTGATTCTTAGTCCTCAGACATGCTGTCATCCCAGGAATCAAATTGCTCCTAATTTGATGGATTTTATCCTTTCACTGATAAGAATGGTCTCTTTTTTCCCCAGAACAACTTGATATTAAAGAAACCTTTAAGGGTTATTATCAGAGAGTGATGAAATTAGAATCTCACTGATTTGTTCATGAAACCTCAGACAAGTTTAAAAATAGTACATATGTAGTTAATAAGACTGCACTAAAGGAAGAGCATTTGGTTATATTAGTGGGTTCTATGAATAGCACTCACGCATAACTATTTTTCATTTAACAGAGTTGTAATTTCTATACATACATGTTCATCCTGAATCAGGTTTATTTTGAGAAGTATATTTTCACTTTTGTAGAATATAATGTCACATGAAACTATGGGAAACAAACAGAATCGGTTTATAATTTTAGGCAGCTAATTCCTTAGTATATTCCTGATGTTCAATTTCCAGATCTCGTTAAGCTGTCTGAACATAACACTATGTCTCCTGTATTGCGTAAGTTGCCTTCCTTAGTGCGAACCTGCAAATGACCTTTCCTTTTCTCTTGAGCCAGAGCAAGAAAGGGATTATTGCAAGTATAAAGGAGGACGCTTTTTCGCAGTAATTTTTGTTCTTTACTTGAATATAATCAAACTGACAAGTGATTAATTTGAGGTTCTAAATTTCGTGGTCATTGAAAATAACTTTCCTGCATTAACGAAAGAAATCCAGGTGGCTGGCTTCTCTCTGTCCCTCAGCACCTTTCGTTCTCCTTGCCCCTCCCTTTGTCCGAGGTGTTCCAGCTCCAGCGCACCCAACTTGGGTCAAGTGCAGAAGTAAATAAATGGGTTAGTCAGTCTAACTAATGTTCGGAAGTTGTGTGGGTGCGTATTTTGCTGTATGTGATATATATAAAACATATATGTGTTACACATATATAGAATATATTTATACATACATATATATAATACATGTGTATGTATATATAAAATCACTCATCAACTAATTTTTCTGTTATCTTGGCATAAGTTTCAAGTAAAAAAAATCACATATTCTAGGTAATTCTTGTGGACCCCCGTTTATGACATAGAGCAATAATTGCAGGCTTTTGAAAAGGACACATCTGGGTTTAAATCTCATGTCCAACACTTACAATTTAGACAGTTTTAGGCAAGTGGAATGGTTAATTTTATGTCAACTTAACTGGATCATGTGGCTCCCATATATGTATTTGGTTAAATACTATTCTGGGTGTTTCTGTGAGAGTGTTTTTGGATGTGTTTAACATTGAATCAATAGACCTAGTAAAGCAGATTGTTCTCCTTAGAATGGGGGGTCCTCATCTAATAAATCAAAGGCCTGTATAGAACAGAGAGACTCACCTTCCCTTGAGTAAGGGGCAAATCCTCATGCCTGACTGCCTTAGAGCATGGACCTTGTTTTTTTTAAATCTTGCCTTCAGACTTAAACTGACACATCAGCTCTTCCTAGGTTTTGAACCTGGTGACCTTTGTACTAGAACAATACCATCTACTTTCTTAGGTGTCTAGCTGGCTGGCTATTAATCTTGGGACCTGTCAGCTTCCATATCTGTGTGAGCCAATTCCTTATAATAAATGTCTTTCCATATATATTTTGCATATTATAAAATTGGTTCTGTTTTTCTGGAGAACTCTAACTGATACATTAGGTTACTCAGTCGGTCTTTTGCAACATCAATTTCATTACTTGTTAAATATGGATATTATTATCCATTGTACAAGATTGTTGTAAAGTTTATGAGATCAGGAGGGGAAAACAACTCACACAAAATAGGAGTTTATCAAATGGTATTTGTTGTTGTTATAACGCTTATTTTTCAGAGCAGAGAACTTTCCTTAAAACTAATCTTGAAGGAGACTGTTCTGATTAACCCATTTTTTTTTTTTTTTTGCTTTCCAACCTTTCTTCCCAGCTGCTGGAAGATAGAGATTTTGATTTCTAGTTAAATATTGTTTATATTCTGATGTCACCTCCTTCAAAATTCCTGGTTGAAATTGTTTCTGACAAAATTTTCTAACTCAGCACATCAGTGCCTCCCCCATCGGTAATACTTCTGATTCCCATTTTCTGACTCTCCGGGCTTCAACTTCTTCTGACCCTGTCACCTAGGATTCAGGCACCTGGCCTTACTGCTAGGCGACACAGTTTTTAGGCCTGGACAGCAGAAGAAGTTGTTGTGACAATTTAGACCTTTCGGGTTTGAGGTCGGATCTGGGGACGTGATTGTAAGACACAGTTCGCGTGGAGGGTTTCAGCTCAGATGGGTCACGTCAAATTCTCAAAGCAGAGGGCTATGCTCTGGAAATCCCTCTGAGCTGTGCTGTCTCTCTCCCTAATGTCCAGACACACATACACCATTTTCTAGGCTACGTTTCTCTGACTTGCCTTCCTATATGTACATGGGCACCAACATGGCACTTACGAGCCTTATGAGGATTGAGCAAATAATACTCAACCTCTCTGCTTTCATTTTTGCAACTTTGAACTGGTGTTAGTAATACCTACTCCTGGGATTGTGGGGAAAATCATAAGACATATACAACATGTCTCACTCACATCCTACCTAGTACACAGAAGGTGTGACATAAATGGTGATTATTGTGATTAGGTGACTCAGCTAGAATAGGGTACGCATTTGAGGGTGAAGATAGAGAGAAGAGATTAGGCCAGAAAGATGTAGGGCAATGCAGCCTTGTCAGATTAATGTGGGCAAAAAACTTCAGTTGAAACAGGAAGTATTTATGTATATCAAAAATGTGTATTAGAAGTATATATTATGTGTTAAGAAGTACATAATATGTATTAGTTACATATATTATACATGTATATGTGTGTATATATATTATATATTTTGTATATACACAGTTGACTCTTGAATAATATGGGGGTTAGGGGCAAGTATTCTCCTGCCAGTTAAAATTTGAGTATAACTTTTAACCTTAGAGTCATCCCTTCATACATCAGGATTCAAGAAACTTCAGATGAAAACAATATTTTCAACCAGCTGTTGGGAATCTGAAGTTGGGAATGCGAAAATACTGTTTTATGTCTGTGCTTGTTGAATCTGTAGATACTAAATGTGCAGACACAGGGTAGACTACGTTTATTGGAAAAAAAACACATGTAAGTGGACCCATGTGGTTCAAAACCATGTTCAAGGGTCAGCTGTACATGTTTGTACACATGCCCCCACACATATATACTTAAGGGCCAAACCAAGTTCGAAGATGGGACAGCCTAGGCAAATACAAGCAGCAGGCAAGAAGAAGTGCTGAAGGTTGTTTGTGGGGACACAGAGTCACCAAGAGGGAGCAGAGAAAAATGACAGTCCGGGTTGTGACAGGAGTGTCTGTTAGGGACATAGTTCCAAAAGATGGCAGACTGGCTTGTTTGCATATTGTCGCAGCAAGGCGTGCGGTGCTATCTCATTGTGGTTTTGACTTGCATTTCCCTGATGGTTTGTGATGTTGAGCAATTTTTCATATGTCTATTGGCCATATCTATCTGTATGTCTTCTTACGAGAAATGTTTATTCATTTCCTCTGCCCATTCACTTAAAAAATTGGATTGTTCGTTTTTGCTGTTAAGTTTTATGAGTTCTGTAAATATTTTGGATTTTCACTTCTTTTCAGAATCTATTTGCAAATATTCTCTCTCATTCTATAGGTTGCTTTTCATTTTGTTGATTGTTTCTTCTGTTGCACAGGAGCTTTTTAATGCAACATAGTCCCACTTCTTCAATTTTCCTTTTGTTGCTTGTTCTTATACCTAAAAAATAATTGCCAAGACCAATGTCAAGGAGATATACCCTATATTTTATTATTCTAGGAGTTTTACTTCAAGTCTAATGTTTAAGTCTTTACTCCATTTCAAGGTGTGTGTGTGTGTGTGTGTGTGTGTGTGAGTGTGTGTGTGTGTGTGAGTGGTGTGAGGTAGAGGCCCAATCAAGTTAATATTTCTTCATGTGTTTATCCGATTTTTCCAACACCATTTACTGAAGAGACTGCTCTTCCCCTATTGACTTCTTGTCAAGTAGTAATTAGATATCGGTCACAGGGTACAAACTTGCCGATATTCTAAACTTCTAGTGCACAGCATCGTGATTTTAGTGAACAATACTGTATGACATACTTCACAGCTGCTAAGAGACTAGATTGTACACGCTCTCACCACAAACCAAAAAATAATCAATGTGTCATGATAGAGGTGCTAGCAAACACTATGATGGTAATCACACCGCAATGTATAAATGTATCCAGTCAACATTTTGTACCCCTTAAACTTACACAACATTACGTGTCAATTATCTTTCAAAAAAATTGTCACAGCAGAGTGTGAAGGGCCGTGGGTGCTCAGGCATCAACTCCTTGTGTTGTCCCCAGTGGCACCATCCACTGAACGAGGAGGAACATGTCTGATTGTTATTCTGGGCGGCCAACTCTTTTTTTTTCTGGACCACACAGCGAGCTGGAGAATTAGAATTTGATCCCAGCACTTCCAAACACCAGCTGCTCTGTGGAGCAAGCTTTTTCACTACATCCCACATTACATGAGTGCATGCTTCCTGAGAGATCTTTAGGAAAGAGAAAACACTTGAGCTAACTTTTGGATGGCATACTCAGCGGAGGGTCCTGAATGGGAGAACACAGACAATTTAGAGAGGTTAGAGCAGGAGCTATCTGAGTGCAGGTACAAAGTCACATGATGCCGGAGAATCAGCTTTGAATAAAGGGGCGAATTAATAGTCCTTGAGATAATAAGTAGAAATGTTGTCCTGGAGTCCTGGAGTAATTGAGATCATTAGAATATGATAAGCAAGAATGACATAATGCGATTTGTGTTTAAATGTGTAGAGAATGAATCGGAAGAGAATTAAGCTGGAAACTAGTAGATCAGTTAGGGAATATTTTAATGAATAATAAGAAATGTCAAGAAGCCCCATGTAGGAAATGTTGGGGATGTTGGAGAGCAGGTATTAAAGATGTTCTGTGGAGGGCAAGTGAGTGAGAGGGAGGAGTCTTTAAGTAAGATAATTAATGCGGGAGGAGTGGCCTGCTACCAAGAGAACCTCCAGTTGGCTGCAGAGTCTGCTTTATCAGGACAGCTTATGGAAGATAATGTGCTCCTTGCTAGAACTTCACCTACCACAAAGATCTTCAGGAGAAATTCATTCATGGTCTCCCTAATTTGTGAAGCAGAAGGATATCCTCAGGCTTTGTTGAATAGGGGTGCATTTGCCTTTGGCACCCTCCTGCAACCGAATTGCACCTTCTCTGAATAACTGCTAGATACAGAGAGTGTTGAAGTGTAAAGCATATTTGGTTTAAATTCATAGTCATACAACAGGCAATTTTTTCCCTGATACTCAAGATGAGGACTTCACTTAAAAATATATGTTAATTAAATAAATAGATCATTCTAGCATATTGTGACATGCCTATAGGTACCTGTTCAGTTTACATATTCTATAATTATATATAGCTTTGTCTTTGTTTATGTTTATGATTACGTGTTATTGAGCATTAAGAATGAAAACCCCTTACGACTTTTTTCGTAAACTATAATATAGCATGTTATCAAACTTAATACCCTAATTGCAAACTAACAAGGGATGCTTTTACAATTACTTCAATGTTTGAAATGTTGTGACTCATGAATAAATTTCTTTCATGGTTGGGTTGCGTTTATACAAGACAGGGTGTGAATTTTAAAGGTGAATCAACAAGATAGGACAGATTTAGGTGTGGACATATTTACGTAACACGCTTAAATATGGGCATAGAAAAATAGAAAAACAAATACCTCTTTTGGCATGTTTGATACTTAAAGAAAAATGTGTTCACAATTGTATTAATAAACATCTATGGAGATTAAATGAAAATTAACATCAGGTAGGACCCTGGCTAAGATCCCTTTTTAAAAATATTTCTTTTTTTATTATAATTTTTCCATTACCATTTATCCCCCTTAGACCCTCTCCCACCTCTCCCCACACCCCTCCCCCACTCTGCAGTCATCACGCTGTTCGTGTCCATGAGTCCTTTCCCCTTGCTGCGTGATTCCTCCCCCCCAACCCTCCCCACTTAGACCCCGAGCTGTCATCCTGCTCTCTGTCTATGAGTCTGTGTCTATATTGCTTGTCAGTTCAGTTTGTTCATTAGACTCCACATATGAGTGAAATCATATGGTATTTGTCTTTCTCTGGCTTATTTAGTAGAGTCAGTTGAAAGCTAGTGGCACCTTAAATCCTTAAGAAAATATGGAATAATGCCACTTGCATATCCTTCATTTATAACAGATGGAATGTAAGCTCATTCCAGCTGGCAGGCTACTCAACAGTGGCATATGAAATTCAACCAGTAATGGTAATGTGCACCCATAAAAAAATAGACACACATCCCAAGAAATTAAAATGGAATATCAGTACTGTGTTTTACATCTAGTAATACCTGTCACTAACAGGTGATCAACTGTTCTAACTCACTCTGGTGATGATTAGCCATACTCATTGTCCTGTTATATGCTGATTTGCCCTTTTGCAAATACAATCCCATTCTCGTTCTGAGTCCTGGATCCCTCAGAGAGATTTAAGGTTAGTCATTATATCTAGCACAGTTCTTTTACACAGTGGGCTTTCTTAAGGGCTGAAAAATCTTAAATAACTCTTCCCAGGACAATTAACAAGGGCCTAATGAGTTTTCTGTGTGGCTCTGAAACCATACCAAGCGCCTCCTATCCAATTCTGCCCACAGGTAAAGCAAGCCTGCTCATAGGCAATCTCTGAGCAAGTTCAGAATTGTGCAGCAAATAGGACCCTAGGCATCACCAATCATATTACAGCTAAATCGTTCTTATTAAAAGATTAAATATAGGACAAAAGGTAAGTCCTAGAGGCTTAAGAATTCTCTTTTAAAATGTATCAATAAGGAGGAGCCTACAAATAATGAATTATTCATCTAACAAGACATTTAGTGATGGGGGAAGGAGATTATGTAACAAAGTGAGCTCAGACATACTACATAAACATGTAAACATTTTTAACTCTGTGTGTGTATGTATATATACATAAATTATGCATTTATTATGTGACATAGTATTCTGCAGTATGAATTTATGCACATATATAAATGCACATGTTTAGCTCTAAATATATATTTATGCTAAATCAAATAAATGCCTGCATCATATTCCATTTTTACTAACCCTTGAGATTTTCTTTTACTAATACTTAGAAGAGTAGATCCAATTGTTTGTTACAAGTTGATTCAGAATTTCTGGGATTCTAAATCTACAGGTAGGTAATTGGCAGCATCTTTTCGGTGCTTTTATAGAGAAGAGCTTCTTCTTCTCCAGAAATAGCAAAGGGTTGTGATACAAATACTCTTGCCCTGAGCTTACTGGTATTCTCTGAACTCCCTGGCACTTTTGTGCAATTCCCAGAAATAATGATACTTTCCTTCCTTCTTTGGTTTATAGCTACTTCACTCAGTATTCCTAGAGGGCAGCTAATATTAATGCTATCAAGTTCAGAATCACAAGTTTTTTTT
>PVJI01024572.1:0-21726 GCA_004026765.1 Micronycteris hirsuta
CCTCCAGGGCTGGCCCTGCTCACAGGTTGAGCCTTGCACAAGCACCGTCCTTTTTGTCCCCACTCCTTTTGCCATTTCCTGCACTGTCACTTTGTGGGTAAGTCATCTCCCTGGCTAAGATTATAAACTGCCATTTACCCCCACAAATGCTTGCTCAGCATATATTTACTCAGAAATTCTTATGTTCATCCCTGGCTGGTGTAGCTCAGTGGATCGAGTGCCGGCCTGCGAACCAAAAGATTGCGGGTTTGATTCCCAGTCAGGGCACACGCCTGGGTTGTGGGCCAGGTGCCCAGTGCAGGGCTCATGAGAGACAACCATATATTGATGTTTCTATCCCTCTCTTCCTCCCTTCCCCTCTCTGAAAATAAATAAAATCTTTAAAAGAAATTCTTATGTTCATTAACCAGTTTACATTCCTTTGTCCAGGCAATTTAAGTGAGATGACTTGCCTTTGTCAAAAAGGACCAGTGTCTAAGAGGTGATGTTTGTCAATTTTATTAGGACTCGGAGGGTGAAAGGGACCAAGGATAACTGATGGCGACTACCTGAAGCAGAGGGGACTGGGTGGGAGATTCCATGTGCTGCCCTCCTGGCCCGCAGGGTCAAACCCAGTTTCTTAGTCCAGAGTGAGGCTCCCCTCCCCTTGCAGGATGGGTCCCCAGCCTTTGTCTAGCCTCCCTTATTACATACAGATCCTCTCCTATTACATTACCTATTATACACTTGCACTCCCTTTCCTGTTCCTCCTCCAAGAGCTATGCTTTCTCTGGCTTCCGTCCCCCCCTGCCACTCCCTCTGGCCTGAACACCCTCCCCACACCCCACAAGTTCACTTTTTTTTAAGATTTTATTTTTATTTATTTTCAGAGAGAGGAGAAGGGAGGGAGAAAGAACAATGTATGGTTGCCTCTCACATGGCCCTCACTGGGGACCTGGCCTGCAACCCAGGCATGTGCCCCGACTGGGAATTGAACCGGGGCCCTCTGGTTCCCAGCCCGCGCTCAATCCACTGAGCCACACCAGCCGGGCTCCCACACGTTCACTTTTAATTAAAAGCAGCTACCTTATATCAAGCACGTATGACAGCCAGCGCCCTGCTTGGGTACATTACATATCCCATCTCATTTTCTTCTTGTAACAACTCTTTGAGTGGGTGTCATCTCCATTGTACAAGTAAAGAAACCGAGACCCAGAATGGTTACGTCACAAGTCTGGGGTGGAACTGAGATTTGAGCACAGGCCTGTCTTTCCTGAGTGCAAGGTTTCTCTGCCACCCCTCTGGAGAGGGAGCCTTCCAGGCTGGCAGCCCCTCCTGTAGTAGAGAAATAACTCCACTGCGCTCTCAGACCCCCAAGAAGGCACAGTCTGTGCCCCATTGACTTGGTAGCCCAGGTCTAGCACATTTATGCATGGATTTATGCATGGATTGTGGTATCCTACCATTTGCTGTAGAAAACATGATAAAAACAGGCTATAAATAGATCCCTATTATGAATATGCTAATTAATTGGCTGTTACTGAGAGACTGTCTCTTAAGCCCAAACAAAAGACACAAAACTGGACAATGATTCTGCTTTAGGTAGACTAGAAACCTCTGAAAGTCAAATTTCTTATGAACCAGCTAGTCATTTTCTACTCCAGTATTTATCTAAATTCTTCCCTCCCCCCACCTTTTTTCCTTCCTTCCCCTCTCATGCATGCAGGCATGCATTCATCCATTCCTTAGTGGGGTTTTTTGCTTTATTTTTTTATTTTTTTTTTATGTATTTTTTTAATCTTTACTCAAGGACGTGCTCCATTGATCCTAGGGGCGTGGGGGGAGGGGGCATGGGGGGAGAGAAATATCAGTGTGAGAAAGAAACATGGTCTTTTGCCTCCCCTAGGCACCCAAATGAGGGGGAGGATGGGAAGGATTGAACTGCAACCCAAGTATACGCCCTGACCAGGAATCGAACCTGAAGCCCCTTGGTGCAGGGGACGACACTCCAACCAACGGAGAGGGCTTGGCTTTGTTTTTATAGGACATATCAAGAGAGTAGGTTCTCTCCTAACTTGTCCACTCTTCCTTTGTGTGACGGCATTTTGAGGCATTCCCATCCCTTTGTCAGGAATATGCTGATGTCATCTCTGCTGGTCCCCTTTCTACCCCGTCCATCTTTCTCATTCAGCATTTCTCAGTTCTTTATGTCTAAAAGGAGGAGTGTGCTGGGAACGCGCAGCTTCTCAGCAGCTCTGAATTTGCTCTTCTCCAAAGTGCTCTCGGCCTGTCTCCTTCCCCGCATGCCTCCTGCTCCGTCCCTCCTCACTCAGCCAGCTCAGCTCTGTCCTTGCCGCCCTCACAAACTGGAGTGCACTCGAGACCTAAGCTGCAATTCCACTGAGACAGTGGAGTCCCCAGACCCTGCATTTCTTCTTTCTTTTTTTTTTTAAGGTTTTTATTTATTTATTTTCAAAGAGAGGGGGAGGGAAGGAGAAAGAGAGGGAGAGAAACATCAATGTATGGTTGCCTCTCATGCGCCCCCAACTGAGAACCTTGCCTGCAACTCAGGCATGTGCCCTGACTGGGAATCAAACCGGCGACCCTTTGGTTCGCAGCCCGCGCTCAATCCACTGAGCCACACCAGCCAGGTCAGACCTTGCATTTCTAATCTTCCCACTCTCCTCATTTCGGAAACACATCCCTCTTTTCCCTCAAGTCTCTACTTTCTTTGTCTCTCTCTCTTTCTTTTTTAAGTTGAGATAAATTTTATATAATATGAAATTAGCCATTTTATACGACTTAATGGTATTTAGTACATTTGCAGTGTTGCGTAACCACCAGTGCTGTCTAGTTCCGGAACATTTTCATTGCCCCGAAAGGAAAACTGGCACCCATCAAGCACGCAGCCCTCATTTTCCCTCTCCCCAACAACCACCCATTTGCTTTTCATCTCTCTGGGTTTCCCTCTGCTCCATGTTTCATACATATAGAATCATCAGTTCCTGGCCTTTTATTCTGGGGAACCACCCTTCAACTAGTTTCCGTGAGTGCCTGGGCTTCCCCGCTGCGATGGGATACTCACAGACCCTCCTTAGAGGGCTCATTAGGCCCTGGTTTCTTTTTGACTATGATGCTAATATTGAGGACTCTGCAGTTTCAATGTTCAGAATTTTCTGTTTGTTTTGCTATTTTGTGGTTTCTTTCATTCTCCCCTTTGCCCTTTCCTGCGTAGGCCCAGGCTGTCAGAGTAAATAGCTCTTTCTGCCGCCTGAGATTGTGATGTCTGGATTTGAGCTTCCGCTCTCCCCAGATACTCCCTCCCACGCTGACTGTGTGATGGTACTTGGAGGAACCCACTGAAGTTATGCTCCTTTCCCTCCATCCGTCCCAAGGCATCCGATGAAGTTTACCATTTAAAAGGTCATCACATGCCTTTATATGTTTCTATATCTGCTTTCAAAAGAACCTGCCTTTTGAAATAACAGGAATAATCTATAATTTGCACTTGAAAACAAATTTATTTAACTTTAAGAATGGACACTATATAGACAATCTATTTATATCTCAAGTTTGTGATGAATTACAAGTCAGATGTTAAATTGTTGTAGAAGCATGTTTTCCAGTATTTTCTCTGTTTTGCTCACCAACAGTAAGAACTGTAAGAAACACACTTTCCGCTGTGACACAGTAGCGGTGCGTGTTCAGTAAGCATGCATGGGCAATCACAGTGTACACATCAGTGTGAAACAAGAGTTTTACCAAAAATGCTCTACCTTACCATATGCTATGCATTCTGATATTTTCTACACTATTCTACTTTTTAGAATGTTATAACAACCCTGTAAATTGATTTTGTAACCACTGTGAAATCTCTACCATCATTTAAACCCTAACGCAGTGTGTACAAAGAATTGCCCGCAGTTAGCAGAATCGAAGGCCTTGTTTGCTTTGAGAGAAGAGTTCTGTTTTCCAGGAAGTGTTGTTAATGATTATTTCTATCGTATTTGTTTGAGTTCAGGTTTACAAACTGCAGTAGGACTTGGGCGGGGCTGGAGATGGAGACAGCTTGGTATAAGGAGGAAGTGCTGCTTAGCACCAGCTTTACTGTAAGTTAGTTTTCATTTTAGCCTGATGTCTTGGAGAGGAGAGAGCAGCACTCCCCGGTCCCTGAGCTCGGAGCCTGTAACTTTGGGTGACCAAAGGCCCAGAGAGAGTGTCCTGGCCCCACGTGTCAGGTCTCGGCCTTCAGGAGGCTCCCGGCAAGGGCCCCCCACGCTTCCCTTATGTCATCTTTGTGCCTGCTCTGGCCTTGGGCACACTGGCATTTCCATTTTCCAGCCGTCTTACATGCACCTCCCTGTAACCTCCCCCTCCCAGCTTCCTCCCAGTTTGCTTTCCTGTGCTGCAGGCTGAGTGGGATGTGGGATGGGACGGCTGGCAGCCAGGATACTGCCTCTGGTACCGACGACTTCTTAACTCTGCAAGTCAGTGCTTACCCTCTTGTGCCTTTAATTCTGGCTTTTCCGCAGCAGAGATTTTTGTTCACTTTCTGCTCTTGCTTCTGTTCTTTCTTTTGTTTGTTTTTAATTATATTTTGATTATGCTATTGCAGTTGTCCCAGTTTTCCCCCTTTGTCCCCCTCCACCCAGCACCCCCCACTCCCTCACTTCTGTTCTTTCTTCAGCAATATTTTAAAGATTTCTTTTTTTGTTGTGTTCTTGACCTTCTCTCTACTATATCTTTTCTCTCTGTGAGGTATGTGATCGGTGGGCAGCCAAGGTCAGCAGGACCCTTGAATTTGCAAGCAACAGCTGTGTGGGCATCCTCAATTTCAGTTATGCGTCCACATGGCCGTGTGCTCCCTGCAAGCGTTAAAAGGATGGCCAGGCTCATTTGTTTGGTGAAATGCTTAAAAGAAAATAGTAATCCTTCAGGAAAAGGTCCTGAATTCACAAGGTTTTTTTAGAGACAGGGTAACATGAGGGATATGAGCTTTGGGGCCAGGCAGACACGTTAAAACCCTGGCTCCTCCACTGACTAGCTGTGTGACTCTGGATGAGTTACTTGGCCTCTCGGTGTCTCCATGTTGTCCATGAAGTGAGGGTTATATTGGTTATGTAAACGTGTTAGAGTTACATGAGATAAGGTAAATGAAGTGCCTGGCACATAGTAGGTGCTCAACAAATGTTAAATGTTTTTCATATACCAATTCCTCCATATCCCAGAAAACCTAAGGAGTTGGTATCAAATTTTCTAAATGTAAAACGGTGTTCACACAAACATTCAAGAACTTCCCCCCTTCAAAACAAAAGAAAAATGAAAGCAAAACATTTGTCCTTAGATTCCAGGGGCAAATAAATATGCAAAAAAAGTTTGGATTTTATTTTTACTTTTTATTATAGAAATTTTCAAACATACCAAAAAATGAAGAGTATAATTACCTCCCACATCTTGTTTCATCTATATACTCTCGCTTTTCTCCTCCACAAACTGGACAATTTTTAAAACAAATGCCAGGCATATCATTTCATCTACAAATATACCAGTATATATTCTTAGAGATAAGAGCTCCTATTTTCACATAACCATAATGCTATCATAACACAAAATTGAACAAAAATTTCTTAATATCATGTACTATTCAGTCAATGTTTAAATTTCAGATTGTCTCATAAATGCCTTTTTACAGCTGATTTATTCGAATCAGGGCCCAACAAAGCGCACCAGTGCATTTGGTTGATAATGTCTCTTAAATCTCTTTTAATCTGTAACCGTTTCCCCTCTCCTCCTTTTGCATTGTTTATTTGTCAAATAACTGGGTCATTTGTCTGACAGACTTCCCTGCATGCTGGATCTGGCCAGCTGTGTCTTGTAGGGTTGCTCTATAGGCTCACATGTCCTCCTCATTTTCTGTAATGTAGGAACATTTAGAGACTAACCAAATTCAGGCATGGTTTATGCAAGCCTGCCTCAGCGGTGGTGCTCTGTACTTCCTGACATTCAATACATCGTCTCCAGGTTCTCTCTTTCTTTGAGATCGTAACATACTCAGTGGGTCATTAGCTTATAGTGGTGACTCACTTGTGAAGAAGCACAGGGTACAACCATCCTTCTGTGTGTGGGAATGTGGGCAAGTCCTGGGACTTCTGCTTTGTTAACTCCCAGAAAGCCTCCACGGAGAGCTCTGGGTCAGAGCCAGGCTGCTGTGTCACGGGAGGCTGGGCTGCTGTGAGTCCGCGGCCCCTGAAGAGCCTCTGGTCACCACTCTGCTCCCAGGCCAGGCCTCGTCCAAGTCAGAAAAGGCGTTGCCTGGTCTACTGGATTTTTCAAATCTCTGGAGTTAGAGAGAGGCCATCTTTAAGCTATTTAGCAATATGCCATATTCAATAACAAAACTACTCTAGAGTCATTTAGAGAAACCTAAATTAAGTGAAACTTAGCAAGAAATATGAGAATCGATCTCAGGGCGTGAGCTGCTTTTTTGTGATTGAAACCATAGCTTACCAACAAGAACACAGGTGGATTAACAGAGCTTTTGGCACATGGACAGGCAGCTTTCTCCTTGACCCGTGAGCTGCGCTAGGACTGAAGGAAAAGCATGATACACTTGAATTTCAGCCTATAGGCCCTGAGCTACTTGCACCTATCTAGTCACCTGGAATTGGTTTTGTTCTTTTGCATTTTTATTTTTAATGCTGGTGCGTAGTTAAATAAAAAATTTTGCTGATACTCTTTAATTCCACAAAAGCCTTCAGAATTTCAAACCTACATAGTGTCAAGAAAAAGTGACACCTTAGGCAATAGCATTTAATCAACAGATTATGCATTCTGACTGGGCTCCAGCCCAGAATGTTGTGTTTCAGTGGGCATTAATGATTCTGTCGTAAACACCACAGTGCCCAGGATGACCTGGTCAGGGAAGGAATTTTTGAAAACAAATGCTTATTGCCAAAATACTAAATATAGAGCCTAATGACAGTTTTATTTTCAGACCAAGTGATAGTATCTAAGAAGCTTAGCTATGAGTGTTTAGTAGTTTTCAAATTTACCACTCCTCTAAGTAGTCTTTTTTTTTTCCCTTTTTTGTTCAATCCCTCCATCCCCCCAGTCCCCACAGCTGTCAGTCTGCTCTCTCTCTATGCGTCTGTCTCTGTTTTGCTTGTTAGTTCATTTCATTCATTAGATTCCACATATAAGTAAAATCACGTAGTACTTGTCTTTCTCTGACTGGCTTATTTCACTTAGGACAATGCTCTCCAGGTTCATCCATACTGTTGCAAAGGATAATATTTCTTCTTTTTTATGGCCAAGTAGTATTCCATTGTGTACACATACCACAGCTTTTTATCCACTCATCTATTGATGGGCACTTGGGCTGCTTCCAAATCTTGTCTATTGTAAATTGTGCTGCAATGAACATAGGGGTGCATATATTCTTTCAAGTTAGTGTTTTGGGTTTCTTCAGATAAATTCCCAGAATTGGAATCACTGAGTGTTAAGGCTGTTCCATTTTTAAATTTTTCAAGGTAACTCCATACTGCTTTCCACCGTGGCTGCATCAATCTGCATTCCCACCAACAGTGCTTGAGGGTTCCCCTTTCCACATCCTCGCCAGCACTTGTTGGTTGTTAATTTATTGATGATTGCCATTCTGACGCATATGAAGTGATATCTCATTGTGGTTTTAATTTGCATCTCTCTAATGATTAGTGATATTGAGCATCTTTTCATATGTCAATTGGCTATCTGTCCTGTTTGGAGAAGTGTGTATTCAGATCCTTTGCCTATATTTTAATTGTTTTCTTTGCTTTATTGGTGTTGAGTTTTAAAAGTTCTTTATAAACTTTGGATATTAACCCCTCTTGTCAAATGTATGGTGAATACGTTCTCCCATTCAGTGGGTTGTCTTTTCATTTTGTTGATGGTTTTCTTTGCTGTGCAAAAACTTTTTAGTTTTCTGTTGTAGGTAGTGTCTTGATTCACGTGTGCATATGTGTGTGTGCTTTTTCACCTTCCACACATGGCAAAAGTTCTCAATCTGCCCAGGTTCCCAAAACGGCAGGGGAGAACTGTGTTATTTTCACGTTTCTCTAGGTCCGCATTTTTAAGGACGCGTATCTTTGTGGTACTATAGTGCCAGAACCACTTATTCTTTTCAGCCAGCTCCCACACATTTGTTTTGACCTTGAGAGTACCTCCCATTCCTGGGGGGGCTGTCGGTGCCAATGTCAGACCCCCGTGGGACTGGGCCGAGATGCAAACAGAGTAAGTTACAGATGTAACACAAAGGGGAGAAAGTAACACTTCTGGAAAGGCTCTGAATCTGAAATTTGATTTACAGCTCTGAATACTCGGACTGTATACTTTCAACCTGTTCCTATCCCTCATCATAGTGAAAAACTAAATATTGCTAAATAGGAGAGAAGAGCAGCCTAGATTTCATTTTAAGTTAAAATAATTGAGAGTGAGCAGTTAAATTGAGCCTAAAAGCAAGCTACATTGAACTGAGTGAGGAAAGATGATATCAGTAATTTCTTATGTTGATTAATTTTTATAGTTTACAAAGTGAATATATGTCCTATTTCAGATTTGTAGGCCAGGCAGGTATTAGAATAATTTTAATGTTTCTGAGAGTGAGTTCAGAAGGGTTCAGTGACTCCTGAAAGAGCCACTATGAGAATGCAAAGCTGTGATTAAAAGCTAATTTAAGGAACACTTACCATGTGTAGGCTGCTAGACTGGTTTCTTACCCTTGAGGTATAATCTTACTTAGAGGCTCTTCACTAGAGACATGTGTCCTTCTCCTGTGACAGATCTCCTGCCAGGCCACCCCTTCACCCTCAGGGTCCCACTCATGACCTTGCTGAGCTAGTGTGGCCTCAACACCTCACTGCCAGGCCCTGTTGTGCTGCCGTCTCTCAGCTGGTAATGCTCTAGCTTTGCTCTTCATTTTGGAAATAGATGCCAATTTATTGTATTTCACTTTCTAGAATTTTCATTGATTGGTTTCTTTCCTGATTTTCTACTTTTTCATTTGTTTCAATGGAATATATTTTTCTTTACTTCCTTGAGCATCCTTTAAAATCCTTATCTGCCAGTTTCAACATCTGGGTCATCTTGGGATTAGTTTGCTTTGATCATCTTTGTTTTCTTAAGACTGAGTCATACTTTCTGATTTTTTAAAAATATTTTATTTATTTATTTTTAGAGAAAAGGGAAGGGAGGGAGAAAGAGAGAGAGAAACATCAATGTGTGGTTGCTTCCCATGCATCCACCCCTGGGAACCTGGCCTGCAACCCAGGCATGTGCCCTGACCGGGAATCGAACCAGCAACCCCTTGGTTCCCAGGCCCGTGCCCAATCCACTGAGCTACACCAGCCAGGGCTGATTTTTTTTTTTTTTTTTTTTTTTTTATACCTGATGATTTTAGATTGCGTACTGGACATTGTCATACTGCAAAGACTCTGGATTTTGTTTTATTCCTCCAAAGAATGTTGGTGTTTTTGCTTTTGCAGACAATTAATTTGATTGGGCTCAGCTGCAGACTCTTTCTCGTGAACAAGAAGGCCTTATAGCACCTGAGTTCTCTTATCTTTAGCAGAGCTGCTTTGCATCTTCCCTACACACGCATGGTTCAAGTGTCAGTCACCCAAAGCCTGAGGCAGAAATTACACTGGAATTTAGGGCTGCCCTTCTCTGGGATTCTCTATTCACTTTGCAGTGTCTGTGGTTGCCCTGAACTCTGTCCTTTGGTTCTGTAGGCCAGAGAGACTGCAGGCTTCCTATCTCAGTCTTAGCCATCCTTTATGTCACTGACTTTGACCTCCCTCAAGCTAAAAGCCACCGAAAACAAGAAACTCACCTGGTACCGTCCTGTCTTTCAGGATTTATTCCTTCCCTTACCAACATCACCCTGTGAACCTAAATGCCTTCAGGTCATTGATTGTGGGGAGGAAGGAATTATCTTGTAATTTTATTGTAAGGGACCGTTGTGTGTAGCAGAACTTAACAGAGCCATAGTAGAAGCAGAGCTATCTTTTTTAGCGTTATGCCTCTCTGTGTAAGTTTCTGTATGCAGAAAGTTTCCACTACTGAAAAATAAAACCAAAAGTTTGAAAATCCACTATATGTATCTCATTTCAAGTCAGTTTTTAAATTCTGTAACATTATTTTTAAGTGACTTGCACATCCAGTCTTCATTGCAAACACTCCCAGAGGTACAGACCTCTCTCCCTTTCCCTCTGTGGTTTCCTGTCCTACTCCTCAGCTTCCCGAGACCAACAAAGGTTCTTTGTCCGACTCTTCTTAATGGCAGAGTTTTAGCAAAGGTCCTTAGAAAGAAAAGCTGGTTGAATTCCAGTGGCTAAGTGTTGCATTTCTTTGATGAACATTTCAAATGGGTGATTTTGGTGAAAGAAGGTGACAAAAGGAAGAAGTATGCACTGAGCCTGTATTTTGACTTCTGGTCGATACTCAGAAGGGCCTGGCTGGCCCGGCATCTGCTGCAGTGCGTGCAGCATTCGGAACGGAGCTGAAGAAGGCCGTCAGCCTAGACCGTCCGCTTCCGCCCTGACCTGCGAGGAAGGAGATGAGAAGATAACTGGGGTACCTTGTGGTGGCATTAGAAGATAACCCAGGGGCCTGCGGTTTTGGTCCAAATGTGGTGACAGATTTGGGACATTCTACAGTGCAGACAAGCAAAAGATAGCAGAGGAAAGTGTCACATGGTCGTGGTCATGGCCATTGGAGCCCTTGGCCCTGCTCTGAATTTGCCTGTCATGCCATAACCTTTCAGAAGCCGCCTCAACTTTCCGTGCAGTTTTCTATTGGGAGGGAGGGGTTTCAAGGGACGCTGCAGACTACCTGGAGAAAATGTCCACAAGAAGGCACACAAAGGCAAGAGGAGTTGGTGGCTAGTGTGGTATAGAAGTCACTGCTTTTTTCCTGCATGTCAGGTGCTCCGCCAGCCTGAGGTCCGCGGGCCAGATCTCGAAAAGTATATCATTCGCTTCTGTTCCTCTGAGGAACAGAGTTTTCAAAGTGTTTACTTGTGTCAAAACATAATATATTTTGATTAGCTAATTCTCTGATAAAGTCTATAACCAATTTGTACATCACCTGCTTTTTACTGCCTACTGTCCTAGTAAGAAAACAAAAAGCAAAAGTAACAGTACTCTATTTTTCTCTTTTGCCTCTGTAACTCATCTTTTTAAAAATTTTTTATTAAAATTTTTTTTTTTTTTTCTTCTCCAGAATTACCAACAAATGATTCTGCGGTTCCCCGGACCTTTATTCTCAGGAATTCCAACAATGGATTTGAACCTGTCCCTTTGGAGGACTCGGAGGAGAAAGATGAAAGGTTCCTTGGAGACAGAGGGAGCTCCATCAATCACAGCCGCCCTCTTCAAAAACCACCCCTTGTGTTCATCTCGAAAGATGCCTCCGGGTATCTGACCAGCTCCTGGCTGACTCTCTTTATCCCCTCCGTCTACACTGGCGTGTGTGTCCTCAGCCTTCCTCTAAACATCGTAGCCATCGTGGTGTTCCTCTTGAAAATGAAGGTCAAGAAGCCGGCCGTGGTGTACATGTTGCACCTGGCCACAGCAGATGTGCTCTTCGTGTCCGTGCTCCCGTTCAAGATCAGCTATTACTTTTCCGGAAGTGATTGGAAATTTGGGTCTGAAATGTGTCGCTTCGTCACTGCCGCATTTTACTGTAACATGTACGCTTCCATCATGCTCATGACGGCCATCAGCATCGACCGCTTTCTGGCTGTGGTGTATCCCATCCAGTCCCTGTCCTGGCGCACTATGGGGAGGGCGTCCTTCGCATGTCTGGTCATCTGGGCCATGGCCATCGCGGGGGTGGTGCCTCTTCTCCTCAAGGAACAGACCGTCCAGGTGCCGGGCCTCAACATAACCACCTGCCATGACGTGCTCAATGAAACGCTGCTGGAAGGCTATTATGCGTATTATTTCTCCACCTTCTCTGCGGTCTTCTTTTTTGTGCCGTTGATCATCTCCACAGTTTGTTACGTGTCTATCATTCAGTGTCTTAGCTCTTCCACAGTCGCCAACCAGAGCAAGAAGTCCCGGGCTTTGTTCTTGTCTGCCGCGGTTTTCTGCATCTTCGTCATTTGCTTTGGACCCACCAACGTCCTCCTGATTCTGCATTACACGTTCCTTTTTCACAGTCCCACCACAGAGGCCGCCTACTTTGCCTACCTCCTCTGTGTCTGCGTCAGCAGCATAAGCTGTTGCATTGACCCCTTGATTTACTATTATGCGTCCTCGGAATGCCAGAGATACCTCTACAGTATCTTATGCTGCAAAGAGAGTTCCGATCCCAGCAGTTACAACAGCAGTGGTCAGCTGATGGCAAGTAAAATGGATACGTGCTCTAGTAACCTGAATAACAGCATATACAAAAAGCTGTTGGCTTAGGAAAGGGACTGCTGGAGGGTTACCAAGGAAAGGTTGAAAACAGCGCAGAACCTGAGGATTCTGTTAGTCTCTGCCAAAAACGTATTTACTTTAGTATCTTAAACCACAAATGTGTGATTTGTCTCCTTCTTGGGAGAGCCATGAAGGGTATGTATTTGTTAGTTACAGGAAAAGATAACATGAGTAGAAAACTATGTTATTCCAAGACAGTATTGCCAATGCTACAGTAATAACTGATTGTCACTTTCTGATATGTTTAGGTGACTTACACATGTATGTGTGCGTGTGTATGTACATAGACACACACTTGTATCAGTTGCAATGCAGCATAGAATGGACACTTTGAAACTCTCTTCTTTCACCAGGAGATTATGAAAATAAACTCTGATTCTCTGATTTAATATGCAAAGTTTAAGTCAGTGGAGTTTAGCCCCAGATATCTGAAGATGTCCATCAACAGTGAGGGATTCTATAGTTTGTACTTACACAGCTTTTGCAAATAAGTTTATTTTGAAATTGTTCAACAGCTTTAAGTTATTGAGAGATAATACTATCTGTGTGTAGAAAAAGTTCTACTGTTTTTCATTTTAAATGTATCAAAGTTTGAATTCTTTATTACGGAAACATGGGTAGGATTTTTGATGTTTTACACGCTGTGTGTGTAAACCAAGAATGAACACAGGTGCCACTAGTGTTGGGAGATTGTCCTTCAAAGTGACCGGCCCCTGATGGGGGACTCCACTCCGTGCATGCAAGGCAGGGGCGAGGGGCGGCGCAGACCACCCCTCCCCACCGCCGCCTGTGCCTCCCAGAGAGCGCAGGGATCGGGACCACCACACCGCTCTCTCTCCTGGGGTTCCCTCTGTGGTTGGCTGTGAACAGATCATGTTTACTGGCAATTGGCAGAGTAGGATGTGCTGTCCCAAGAGATAATGAATATAAAAGACCTCTGCTCGTTCATTTTAAGAACCGAGAAAGAAGACATGCTCACTTCCAGCAGTTACCTTGCAGGGTCCATTGTCGGGTGGAAACACCCAGGGAGCAAACACGAACACCCATTATAGACTCGGGCACTCTGATGGGTGCTGGGCAATAGAGCTGAATGATACTGGCACCTGCCCTCACGAAGAACAAAGTACAGCCATACATGGACTGTGACACGCGATATGTGTATAATAAGTGTGTTATTATATAAAGAAGTGTTTTTTAACCAGATGCCACCAAACAGGTTTCACACAGCCTGTCTGTTGAAAAACTTGGAGCATTTGCATTACTGCTTCCTGTGGTTATGACCTGAGATGAAAACCCAATACAATACAGGAAATACATTTTTATAAATAAGTCTTTCCAACTACATTGAAAACATTTATTAAAAACCAAGCCAGGTTTGTAAAAAAGAACTAATTATGTCAGTCTGATTAGAAATAACAAGAAAATTAAATCGACTCTGAATTCTAGCAAAATTATTCTATATCTTACATTCACTTTTTTTAATAGCTAATGAGATGATTTTAAAGCATTTTCTTAACCTCAGGATGAGTATGAAGTACAGAAAGTCCTCATGGATTTGACAAAATAATTTGAAAATTAGGTTGAAATGTATCTTTTTTCCATAGGGGAAAAAAAAAGTTAGCATCATAAATGAAAAAATGGAAAATTCCGTGGCAAGTACTTGCCTATTTAGAAGAACAAACTATTTCCAAATACCCTAGAATGACATTAAGCTGTGTATTATAAGTGGAAGCTAACATTGATTTTTATTTAGTTAAATTCATTTTATCCAACTCAGTGGAGATTTGCTGTCATTGTTTATTCAGTCTGTATATATATTAAATTACCTCTGACTTAATATGACCATTATTACTATAGTAACAATCTGTACTTATAAAATAATATGTCACTGTTTTTATGCTATCTCCTTTTTTAATGTGTGTAACCTATAGTAATAAACATGAAAGTTTGCTTGGTACCTGTCTGGAATAAACTTTTATTGTATCTTTCAGGGCCCTGGCAGGAACGCCAGTCTAAAGGTTTAGCTGAAGAGCATTTAGTGAAAAGGTGATTTGCAGAGGTGTGGACAGGGTTAAGATAACCAACAGGGGGTAGCGAAGTACCTCAGGGACTAGCAATTAGAGAAGCTGTTACCACCCCAGGACCGAAGGGGTAGAGGAGGGGTAGAATTCACTGGCCCCCATTCTCTGATTTTTCACTGGTGCCTCCCATTGCTCCTGTCTTAGCCCAAACCCAGAGGTCCAGAGAACCTGGTACGTGTCCCGTAAAGGCAAGCTGCTGGGAGCCTGGAGATGGGATGAGGGTGGGTGATTACCTCTCCAGATCTTTTTTTTATTCCCTTCTTAGGAAACTTCAAGGTTATATCATTGAGAATATGTTCAGAGTTTTAGGTTACAGGCACAGAGGAAAGAGCCTGCAGTTCCTTCCTAGAGAGCAGTAAATTAAATGTCAGCGCCAAGACAGCATCGAAACCCAAGGAAGGGCCGCCCTTGGGTGACAGGCCTCGGCCATCTAACACTCTGGAGTAGAGGAGGGGGGAGATTTAAGTAAAACGAGAATTGAAAATCAATAAAAACTGATAATGTATTTCTAGGTTCATAGTCAACAGGAAAATTATTTCAACTAGAGAATTCTGTTAACACAGAATTTTTAAGTTAACACACAAGCTTAGGTTTCTGCAGCTTGGACTCTACTTATGCTTCAGGAATACAGTGAATGAGGTCAGTCCAGCTTTGCTGGAAATAGGACCCCCACTCTAACCAAAAAGTGCCCTTTAAACTCTTCTATTGTTATTCTTCAAAATACGTTTGAATTCAAGAAATACGCTCATGTTTTCTTAACACAGAAATGTTTGTTTTTTCCACCAAAAGTAGGATTTTTAAGGAAATGGAATACTTGGTGGTTAAACATACAAATGGAAAATTTTAGGGTATGCTTCTGAATTTAAGAAATTAAAAACATAGGCATGTCTTTCAGGAAGTCCAGGTTCCTAGAGCGAGTGGAAAGAGTTAGGGCTGTGACCAAGCTCTCCAGCGTTCTGAGGCCTGGCCCCTCGCTCGCAGCTTGCCTCTATTTAGAAGTCAGGGTCACAATTAAGGCGGGAAACAGGCTCCAAGAGCAAGTTCCTGGCAGAATTTGCAGAGCTGTGTGGCTCTTCCTTTCAAACTTCCTAAACTTAGACAGAAACCTAATTGTGTTTAATGAATGAGGTGCAATTAAGTAAGCCGCAACCTGAGCAGAGAGGAGAAAAGTTCCAGTGCTGTGATTGTCAGAGTCCCGGAGACCCTTTTGGGACGCGGTCTGAAAACAGGACGACGTTATTTGCCCCCTTCGGTCTGATCCTCACCCAAGAGTGCTGTTGAGTTTTCCGGAGGCGACATGCTATGTGATAGTGCCGCAGAGGACACAATGACGCAGATGGGAAAATCTGACAGTCTTCCACTCAGCCAGCCATTAAAGAGATTTGCAAAAATATAAAGCAGTGCAACTCTCCTCAATAAATCATTGTTTTGGGAAAACAATACTTTTGCAGAAAGTATATTAACATGTAATGGGTTTATTGTTATTTTTAAGTAAAAAATATTTTCAAAAGTTCTTTACTGTCTAATTGGTTACTATTGTTGGAAATAATCTATGGTTTGCTATTAAACTGAATCTCCAGAAAAAGAAAAAGCGAATTTGTAGCATTTGCCAATTTCCATGGTGTATATATTTCCTCTATTGCCAGTTTCAAGCTTCCAGTGGTTTGGCAGTAGGCTTGAAAATTTATTTAATTCTTGTGAGCTGGTACAACTGACTCCAGTATGCCACTGGATAACCTACACATGTGAAACTTTGGGGGGTTTTAAATAATTTTTTAAGTGTATTAAGGTGTCCTGAGCTACAAATCTTTGAGAGCCCTGCTCTTACGTGAGATTTCCCAACTTTATCACCTTCAAGAAGACAAAGAAACTGGTCATAATTATAAAGCATAAAAGGGCCCTGGCCTGGTGGTTAAGTTGGTTGAAGCATCGTCCAGTACACCAAAAGGTTGTAGGTTTAATTCCCAGTCAGGGCACATACCTGGGTTGTAGGTTCAATCCCCAGCCGGGGTGCGTATAAGAAGCAACCGATCAATGTTTCTTTCTCACATCGATATTTCTCTCAAATCAATAAACATATCCTTGGGTGAAGTTTCAAAAAATAAAAGTATAAAGCACAAAAGGAATCAATAGTTAACTCACAGCAGCAGGCCCCACCTTGGATTTCTCTCAGCCGTGGCTGAGGGGGTTTAGTAACTTGGAGCAGTAGAAACGGATTGAGGGCAGCAGGTCCAGCGTGGCCTAGAGCTTGGAAAGCTCTGGATGTGAGGCCTGGTCCCATCCAGCCACTGAACCACCCACGGCGCCATCACTATAGAGTGGATGTCAAGCTCCATGCTTCTCGCCGTGGGGACTGCTGTGACAGCGAGCCGTTCTTCTGGAAGCACGGAAAACCAGAGGTCAGATTCAGCAGTGTCTTGGAACTCAGATAATGCAGTACGTTTCTACCCAGCTGAACGAGTGTTCATCACTTCAGGAAATGACTCAAAAGGCCCAAGGAGATAAGCTTTGAAAGCTGTATTTATAGTAGCTTAAAGACATTGGGTGGCAGCAGGGCCCGTCTGGCTGTTTGGGCCTTCAATAACCACAAAATTGGGCCATTTTAGTGTGCTGCTGTGTGACCCGTTCAGGGGCATGAGCACCTGAGTGAAGGTGGGGTTGCTAATAACAAGATGCATTTAAGGGCAGGTCCTCAGCTGCTTTTCATGTGTTTTCGTGGCTGTGTTCCTTACCCCGATATACCTAGTTGCTCTTGAAACTGGCCAACATGAGGTCAAAAAAAATTTTTTTTTAATGTATCCCTGTCCTGCAGGAGCTAACTGGATTTTGGATTTAATAATGGTATATAATACTTAGTTAAGAAGCATGGAATTTGCCCTGGCTGGTGTGGCTCAGTGGTTTGAGTGCCAGCCTGTGAACCAAAAGGTCGCCAGTTCAATTCCCGGTCAGGGCACATTCCTGGGTTGCAAGTTTGGCCCCAGTCCCTGGTCGGGGTGCTTTCGAGAAGCAACAGATGGATGTTTCTCTTGCACATTGATGTTTCTATCCCTTTCTTCCTCCCTTTCCCTCTCTCTAAAAATAACTAAATAAATAAATCTTTTTTTAAAAAAGCATGGAATTGAAAGACCTCACATTTTAGAGTTTGTCAACTCTGCCTCGTTAGAAGGAAGAACTAGAAACTTTGGAAGTTACTTCTCATCTTTGGCTGCACACAGAATCACTGAAGGGCTTCTAAACAATTCCAGAGCCCAGTCCCTTTCTGAACAACAGGAATGGGAGCCTTTGGGGGCGGGGCCTGAGCATCTTGTTTCCGAGCTCCTCAGGAGATGTGAGAGCCAGAGCTGATACCTACCACTGTTTAAGAGAGTGCTTCTCAAATCTAACATGCCTTCATGTTGTCTGGGGATCTTGTTCAACTGCAGACTGAGGCCGAAGGTCTGGGGTGGGGTCTCCATGTCTAACAAATCCCCAGATGATGTTGACCTTGTGGTTTGTTCCTTGGGTCACACTCTGGGCCCTAAGATACGGCCCTGACGCAAAATTTGGCTGGATTGGAAGTCCAAGCACTAAGGAAATTCAACTCTCATATCCTTAAACTCATTTTCTGGGACAATTTTTTAAATTATGGTAAAACTGGGACAATTTTAATGTAGCAGTGGTATAGGTGCTTAATCAAAATTTGTTTCAGGTGATATGTATTTTGCTGTGCATTTTCTCCCCTCTTGGGTCCTTTTCTAGGGGGAAAGATAGCTTAAAAGGTTCTAATCTCATACATAAGACCATTTCAAAAGAGGCTGGGGGTTTAGCGTGGCGACTCGACACCAGTTTGTGTAGATAGTGCCTGGCAGATAGCAGCAGTGCCTGGTTGCTAGAAAGCAGATGTGGATATGTTTCTCGTCTCTGGGTTTAGCTGAAAAATGGTGACCTCAGGGATATGCTGGGGGTGGAAGTCAGCATCGGGAGCTTCAGTCTGGCTGGTGCTGGAATGAGTGGCTTCGGAAAGCCCAATAGCTTTGGAAAATGAGTCAGCCCAGAAGTCATCCCGAGGGGTCCATGACTCCACTGTGCCGAGGGGAAAGATTGAGGAAGTCCTCCCTGGGACCTTGTGTAGTGGCTGCATGTACAATAAATCTGAGGTAAATTCTTCATTTCAGAAGCCCTCTTACAAGTTGATGAAAAAACTAGCAAATGGTGAAAGAGGAACTAAAATGTACAGGAAAAAAAAATGTTGCATCTCAGGAATAATCAAATAGCTGCAATTTATTTTTTATTTATTGTATTTTTCCATTACCATTTATCCACCTTATACCCCCCACAATCACCACATGTGTCCATGTCCATGAGTCCTTTTTCCTTTTTTGCTCAATCCTTTCACTCCCTAACCTCACCCCATAGCTGTCATCTTGCTCTCTATGAGTCTGTCTCTATTTTTTTTTAAGATTTTATTTATTTATTTTTAGAGAGAGGGGAAGGGAGGGAGAAAAAGAGGGAGGAAAACATCAGTGCGTGGTTGCCTCCCACATGCCCCCTACTGGGGATCTGGCCTGCAACCCTGGCATGTGCCCTGACTGGGAATCAAACTGATGAACCTTTGCTTCGCAGGCCAGCACCCAATCCATACCAGCCAGGGTGGCACCATGTTTTTTCAACATACATAACCAGAGCTGGACTTTTTCCTCTAACAGACTTTATACTTACACTAAAAAGGCTTGGTTCATTATTTTCTTCTGGAATTCATACTTTTTCATCAAGTAGCAAATATTATTGGTTAAAAACAAAAACTTTCATGACTGATTTCATTCCATAATTATGTTAGTCTTCTTATTCTTAAAATTAATTTATGTGTGTAACCCATATGTTATTTAGTATTTAGTATTTAAATAATCTGATTCTTTCATAAGCTCTTTTAAAAAAATACTGGAGTTTCATTCCTTTAATTTCTGCCTTCCTTGACCCATATTGTCAGGCCCTTAATTTTACTTACTCCATTTTTTAAATCATAATCAAAGTAAATGATCTACTTGGTGAGAATTAGTCAGGTACCCATGGTCCCTTATTTCTGTTCAATAAAAGCACATGAGCACTTAATAGAACCACAAGGTAGTGACTACACCGAGTGTTTCTTACAATGGAATCCACGAAAACTATTTGAGCTGCTTATTAGAATGCAGATTTCTGGGCCCCATCCCACACCTACAGTCAGAGTCTCTGTGACAGCACCTGGACCACCCACGTTTTAAACAAGAGCCCGGGGTGATTCTTATAGACACCAAACTTGGAGAACCACAAAAGTAGTATTTCAAAGAACCTCTGACCTAGTATAGTTAGTGTTCAGCAAGCAGGAAACCACATTTTATTAAAGATGCTAAAGTTTTCAGAATTATCCTATAGATTATCATCTCTCTGCAGTTATTAGATATTCCCCCTAGATATTGGCCCTAAATATCAGACTGTATCCATTGAAAGATTTAGCCTTACAAATAGTTATCTCTCACTTATTTTGCCTTATATGTATAGAAATGGGTACATTCTTTTCTAGAGATGCAACTCAATGCTCTATATTCATGTAGGATTTTTCATGTATTTTAATAGGTTACACACACGGTTCAAGTTTCTAAACAATGAAAGGATGCACAATGAGAATTCCCCTCACGCCCCTGCTGTCTCCTCAGAGGCAACCTCAGCTAACAGCTTTTTTATGGTGTTGGCTGTTGTTTTAAAATAACCTGAAAACTCATTATCACTTATAGGAAGCAAAAAGAGAGCATAGAAAAGGCCCTTTTGTTTTTCCATTGTATCTTTGACTGTTAAAAGCTCCAGTTGACATAGAGATATCAGTCAGGTGTTGCTACAAAACAAACCACGCAAAACCCCAGGAGCGCATAAAACAAGCACGTGCTGCTCACGCTGTGGGGTCTGCTGGCCTATCTGGGAATCTGTTCACTGATCCAGGAAGGCCTCGCCCCGGATGCCTGGGCTGACTTAGCTGCACTCTAGGTCCCTCATCTTCACGCCTGCTAACCTGGCACAGTCTTGTGGCAATGGCAGAGGAGCAAGAGAGGAAAGGAAATATGCAGGTTGCCCTGAGGTCTAGGATTGGAAGAGGCTTATCCTCTTTACAGTCACATTCTATTGGCCAAAGCAAGACCCAAGGCCATCCCAGATTCAAGGGGATGGAGAAATAGATGCCGCCTCTTTGGTGAAAGGAATCTCAAAGTCACATGGCAAAGGCATGGCCACAGGGAGTGAAGAAGCGAGGACATCATTGAAATTTACTCAACATGATGTCTGAAAACATTATAATAATGATCCTGAAAGGAATGGCTTAGCATTTAAGCATTGCACTTGTATAACACATGGCCATGATTTCTAAAGGTCTTTTCGTTGTTTAAATGGTTTTTAATATCAACAGAATGATTATAGAAAGCTCTCAGGCCGGGTCCTAGATGCAGCCCGGACAGCACCTGCCTCCCCACTGTCACATGGGAAGGAGGGAAAGACGAGAACGGGCCCAGGGCAATCTTTCAGGAAACATGAAATATAGAGCTTCAAGCCCTCACAAGGGAGAGTGGCACTTGAGTGAAAGATCTGCTCTTACGTTTTATCTGACTTCCCCTGACAAGGGCGCTGGTGCACTGACAGCCACTGGGGGAAACGCAGTGTGACCAGGTCTGGTTTCACCCTTCTGTGTGACATGGATTTTTTTTTTAAATTCAGTGTTTCACTACTGATTCAAATCTGTAGATTTTTAAAATAAAAATAGTCATGCTCACAAAGTGACCTTTAAAGAAAGCTTATAAAACAAATGTCAGGGGCGATAGTGGTTTCTGCTTCCCATTTAACTTCATGTCAATGGCCGTTTTGCTTATTTTAACAGAAAAACTTTGTTTCTTGAGGTAACACTGCTTCAGATGCTATCAGTAGCCTCATCCAGATGTTTGTTTTTTTAAGTAACCTTTTTAACTAGGACTTCCCAATACTTTTATATGCCCTTGAAGTTATTTAGACATTTAACATTCCTTGACCCAACACATGCAGCCCTGCTGATCGGCATGAGTAACTAGAACAACTAAGAACTCTCTGAAGGAGGAGAGAGGTAGGAAGCCGACACTGAGTAATCAGGTCATAGTTCAGTGACACTGGAGATAAACTTAACACGTTGAAAACTGTTGTACAGGTTTGGAGATGAGATTTGGATCTACACTAGC
>PVJI01024573.1:0-21731 GCA_004026765.1 Micronycteris hirsuta
TTCACTTTAAAACAGCTGATTTTGTTATATGAACTTCATCTCAGTAACAAAACCCGAAACCCTCCAAAAGCACCCAGTCCTTCCCACCTTTCGGAAAGCACGTTACCTTCTCCGTGTAACAGCGAAGGATCCAAGAGCTCCATCATGTACTCGATTTCCGTGTCCAGTTCCAGCATGTCACACTGAGCTATGACATAGGTCAGGACTGGCAGAAAGTCGTCAGCACCATACATCCTCCCTGGGATTAGGAGTGAAGGGGAGAACAGGAATATTTTCACCCACATTTCTCTCTTTCATTTCCTACTTGCTGCTTTTATTAGACAGTGAGGAGTCATCCTGGTCAAATTGTGCTATTCTTAAACAGAGGTGGGTGTTTCTGGAATCCTGCGTAGCCTATGACCCTCCCCACTGGGCATGTCTCAGACCAGCCCTCACTCACAATTTCAGAATGAGCATCTCGGAGTCAATAGACACTGGAAGGATTTTTCCCCCAGTGTCATGCATTATATCATTATGCAATAGGATGCAGTACTTTTTAAACGGCTTAACTTTCAGCAAGTAATACTACAAACTAATTTACAAAGTTATCTGCTTATTATGTTAACCCTTTGTGTCCTGTTTCCTAATGCTGTCTGTGCAAGTTAGTAACAAATACTGCCAGAGGACTGAACTCAAACCAGGAATAAAGGCTGCTCTCTGAGCAAGGTGTCCACACAATTTATTTAAATGTGCGAATTCAGCATATGTAGAATAGATACACATGTTTAATACATGGCAAAAAGATTTTAGTCTTTCTTTCTATTTTTCATTACAGTGGTGATTCTCAGCAGGGGTGAGGAGTGATCTTGTCCCCCAGGAGAAACTGGCGTCGTCTAGAGACATTTTTATTGTTGGGACCGGAGGGTGGGGTGCAAATGGCATCCAGGATGCTGGTAAACGTCCCATAGGAAGTGGAGAGCCCCCACAAGAAAGAATTATCTGGTGAGGATGTCATTAGTGCTGAGGTTGAGAAACTGTACTTCAGAAGAACATAATCCTGTGCAGATACTTTCTAGGGTCTTTCATAAATGATTTCATGAACTACAAAAATATATTTTCTATATGAGAAATATGCTGACAAATTTAAGAGGTGATGTTCATATGCTATCATTGCTAGTATAAGAGCTTATGTATTGTCTTTCCTCAACAATTTGAATGCACACATACTTCTATCTACTCAAGGAGTGGGTACTCAAGCCTGTGTTTTCTCTCAGTTCCTTCTCCATGAGGCAGTTTCAGTCAGAGGAAAAGGTACCAGTCATCCAAGGAATTACACTAGCCTCCCTGAACTATGAGTCATAGTTAGGATCTATAAGCAGCAGCATAGGGGAAATCCTAGGGCTTACTTCTCAACTTTGTAACTCCTTTGTGAATTCCAATTACATTGCTTCAGCTTGTGGAAAAGAAGGGAGAGCCAATGAAACGGCTGTAATAAAAACTGCACCATTATTGCATGCTCCAAGTTTCTGACATATGCTGTAGACCACTGACATAAACCCTCAGTGGCCAAAATGTAGTCATGATTATTGCTAATATTTCCATTGCTCTCGGGGCTATGCAGGCTTCATCCCATCTAAATATCCACCTTATGAAGGAAAGGGTCATCTCCAACGACACATGCAGACACTGCATCTTAGGAGGTAAAGTAGGGTGGCCAAAGTCTCACAGTTAATTAACTCATTCATAGAGCTAGGATTTAAACTTGGACTCCAGAGACTGAATATGTATTTACTATTCTGCACTAAATCTTTAATAAATGGGTATCACAAAAATCTTGTTGCCCTCATAAGATTATTTTTTTGGTGCTATTAATCTGTTGCAAGCAACTAACACTTGCATTTCTAAGAGTTGCTTGGTGAAATCAAGAGATTGAAAGGAAAAGCAGTTGGGAATCAGAAAGCCTGGCTTGTGACTGGCCTGGTCACTGGCCACATCACTGGCCCGACTGGGAAACAGCAACCTCACCTGAGTTGTTCTCCATGACAGTGTAAATAAGCTTGCAGACCCTCAACAGCAGCATGACTTTCTTTTCTGGAGAATACATCTTCTGCATAGTCATGAATTTGACTTTGATTTTCTCCACATCTACAAAATCAGGGGTTGGGGCAAAGACCCCCAGCTCCTGTGGATTCCTCTGCCGCACGAGCTGCAGGTTCTCCTTGAGTTGTTTCCAAGAGCCGTCGGCCATGTGGAAGTCCCTCAGCATGGCCTCCACGTGCCCCTTCAGGGGCTTCAAGATGCACTTGTGCATGGCTTTTTCCAACACCACATCTGCCAAAGAAAGTGCAGCTACTGTGACCATTGTCTGAAGAAAGAAGAAATGCAGGTCTGCTTTCTTGGAATAGACATCTATCTGCAACTCTATGCACTGGTTAGAAGGCAGACAAGTTACAACTGCATACCCACCCGACCAACAAAACTTAGCGGTACTCTCACACTCCAACCTCTTCTGTAAAGCCGTAAACAAAAACATCTTCCCTGATGAATTCTTAGTTTCTCTTGAATACAATCAGTGCAATTAAATATATTTAACCACCTTTATGCCCTCTCCGCCAGAAGCTCAGGCAAATATTTTAGAAGATTTTTTTTTTTTTGACCTAGTTCTTCTACTGATTGAGTTGACAGGTAAGCAAATGCTATTTTCATGAAAGGACTTTCTAATAGCAAGGGTTAAAGATCCCTTAAAATATTTTTCTGAGGAAATACACTCAACTAAATACACATGTTATCTTAGATTGGATTCTGGACCCAAAAATAATTTTTTATTTCATTTGCTGTAAAGGACATTAGTGGGACATTAGATGAGATTTGAATAAAGTCTGCAGATGAGGTAATAGCGTTAACACTGAATCAGTGTTAATTTTACTGCAGTTTTGTAACGGAGTGCTTCTGATTTTAGGAAATACACACTTAGGGTAAGGACACAATGTCTGCAACTAACTCTCAAATGGTTCAGGAAAGAGGATGGTGTGTGTGTGTAAACAGAAAGGAGAATGATACAAACGTGACAAAGTGCTAACATTCTGGGAATCTGGGCAAAAGGAAGGCATGATTTTTAGTACTATTTTTGCAACTTTTCTTTAAGTAAAATTTTTAAAAAAGGTTTTACTTATTTAGTTTTAGAGAGAGGGGAGGGGAAAAGAGAGGAAGAGAAACATCAATGTGTGGTTGCCTCTCACACACCCCCAACAGGGGACCCAGCCCATAACCCAGGCATGTGTCCTGACTGGGAATCGAACCAGCAACCCTTTGGTTTACAGGCTGGCACTCAATCCACTGAGTCACACCAGCCAAGGCTGTAAGTAAAAATTTTTGAAGTATGTTGTTGTTCAGAGTTAGAGACACCTTTAGGTATAGGAAATATTTTTTCTCCCTCTTTCTTCAGGTGGTTGCCCAATGGAGTAGTTTTCTTGGCTCACAGTGACATGACCAGGATCACAGGTCTGGGGATCCAGACTGAAGATGATTTATGCCTTTTCAGTATCAGGTTTTCAATCTCAAATGTTTGCATATTCTCATCAAAGCTACCTAGATAGTAACTACACCTAATATCTGAGACTTTAATGTGATTTCATTGTGGAAGCCCATGGATCTGCTTACTTATAAGACTGGGAATAGTTATTATCTCTCTGGCCTTTGAAATTCCTGACACTGGACCAGATCACACTGAACCCAAGTTATCACATATTATGAGATATGAGATATTATGACAAAGAGAAACCTAAGCCAGACACACAAACATCAAAAACAACTTTCTGCCCTGGCTGTTGTAGATCAGTGGATTGAACGCAGGCTGCGAACCAAAGGGTTGCCGGTTTGGGTTTGATTCCCAGTCAGGGCACATGCTTGGGTTGCAGGCCAGGTCCTCAGTGGGGGCCACGGGAGAGGCAACCACACACTGATGTTTTTCTCCCTCCCTTACCTTCCTTCTAAAAAACAAACAAACAAACAAACAAAACCCAACTTTCCCATAACCCAAACGTTAAAGGATGTCAAGAGTTATTGCTGACCCCACAAAGATCAGCTTCCCCTGTCCAAGATTTTATCTGTCCCACCCAGGAGATCTGCTTAACTAGAGCTTTGTTCAACTATAAAAATTCAGGCTGAAGCAAAAGAGGTTATAAAGTAAGAAGAAAAACATTTTTACTTGACATTTGGCATTGGTTTCCACTGGTTATGTTGTGTTAATAACGTTGTGCAACTTCACAGCATCTTTGACTTCACTTTTTTTATTATGATGAAAAGTCAATAATAGCAATTAACATTGAACACTCATTCAGTTGGCTGGGCTGTAAGTGCTTTTTTTCATTACGTCATCTAATTCTTACAACTCTATTATTTTTGCATATGTACTATGGCCATTTTGTACAGGAGGAAACTGAGGCTGAGAGATGTCTAATGGCTTGCTTGAGGCTGCACAACTATTTTGAACAGCCAATCGTACTACTTTTCAAAGTAAATAATCTCTTAATTCTAAAGTTCAAGGCACTTTATAAATATTCACTAGTGTATTCCTCTCTATCTAAAGGTTCCAAAGGCTACATTCATGATTATAAGTGAGCACTCTTAGAACAAGGTCACCAAGGGGAGAGGGAAGTCACGTCAATCATTAACTAGGACTGTACAGGAATGTGGATAGCAGCATTATTTATAACAATTAGAAACTGGAAACAGCCCACAAGCCCATCCCAATGGAAGGAATACAAGGATGTATTTGCACCATGGAATTCAGACAATGGAAGATTCAGTCCATGAAAAGCAGCACGCTGCTTCTTTAGATGCAACTGGATGAATCTCACAGTTACAATGCCGTGTTGAAGAAGCCAGACATAAAGGAGGATCTCCTTTAGCATTTCATTTATATAAAGTCCAAAAGCGGGCAAAACGAATCTTGACAGGAGTCAGGATGGCAGTTACCCTTAGGAGTAAGTGGGGCCCTGGGGAGACAGTTCCAGGGGGCTCTATATCTAATATGTTCTATATATGGATCTGGGTGTTGGCTACGTACGTCCACATGTGAAAATTGGTTGAGTTGAGCACTTAAGGTCTTCAATAACCATGTATAAATCAAACAAACAGAAACAACTAGAGACCAGCTTGGGATTTTCTCTTTGAACCCAAGGACAACTTTTAACTTCAGAGTGAGCCTGGTCATTTCTGGGCCAGGCATTAACACAAATTGTCTCCAGAAGGTGCTGTATGTTCACGGGGCGAAGATTGATTGAAAACTCATTCCCAGCAAGCTGAGCAGGCCACTCACGCAGGCTTTGAGCTTCAAACTTCACCCTTATCCATGAATGGGGCTATGGAAATCTTACGAGTTGAAACCTAGGACTCATTGTCAAGTGCCCATTCTTTTGAAACCCAGTCTTAGATATTTTTAGTTTCCTTCCTTCTCTCCCTCCCTCCCTCCCTCCCTTCTTTCCTTCCTGTAGAAGAAATGGGTTCAGGAAACAAGTTACAGCAAAAGAAGGGCCCTTGGAGCTCAGGGCTGAGAGAGAAAGAGAGAGAGAGAGCTCGTCCCGGGGAAAGAAGGGACTGGGGAAAGGCACAGGCATGCTCCAGAGAGAGATTTACCTTTTTAGTCCATTTTAAAAGGCAATTATTTAGAAATAACACTGCTCTCTTTGCATTGATTTCAAGACTACTCCTAACTCCCTCTCCAAGTCCTTAATAAATAGAACAAATATTAAAGTCCAAGGGATCTGGTATTCTCCAACTGGTTTTCTCCAACAAGAAAAACAGGTTCAGTTCATGAAGGGAGAGGATAAAATGATTTGAGTGGAAAAAAAAAGAACAAAAAACCTTTCAGATGAGAACTAGCTCAGAAAAACAAACAAACAAACAAACAAACAAAATAACCCAGAATGATCATATTTAATAAAATCGCTATCTGTTGTTTTTTATTATCTCTGATTGCTTTAAATCCTAGAAACAAAATAGTTTAAACTAAGAACAATGACACCATTTTAGGCACTTTACATGCACTGATTCTTCAAGTCTCAGACAAGCCCCGTGGGGGTTCATTTCACAGATGAGGAAAATGAAACCCAAAGAGTCCAGTGCCACCCACTTAGCAAGAGTGGGAGCCAGAATTCGAACCCAAGACATCTGATTACGTGAAGTGTATTTATCCACCACAAAACAATAAAATACTAGAGAATTGCTTGAGCTACATACAATATTGTAAATTTTAGAAACAAAATATTAGCTGAATGATCAAAACTGCAAACAAATTTTCTGAAAATATTTATACAGATTGCATCAACTCTCCCCAAAGCTCATCCCTAAGGGAAGATGGCAAAGAGCACGGCAGTGGCTTGAATGCTTCTGGCTTGAATGAGACCTGATATTGTTATTTGTAAGCATTGTTCAATGTGTTTCCCTCCCATGCTGTGGATGATCACTCCCCTACTAACAATGCAAGACAGAGCCTTCTCCCCTTTGTTTCACTCCAACTGACAGCATCGGTTCCAGAAAGGGCTAGAGATCAGACAGGGAGTCATCCCGAGGCTGGCCATGCTTACCCAATGCTGTCTAGGGGGAAGTGAGAGTCTGAGAGGTGAAGGTGAAGTTCAGAGAAGGTGAAGTCTTAGAAAGCACTAGGACCAAGGTCACTCTATCTTTCTAAGTGACCTTGGCCAAGTCACTTCGTGTCTCTTACCATCATTGCCTCAAACTTCTGAGCTGCCATTGGAATCATTGCCCATGGAAGGCAAGACAGAATTAGCAGTCTGAACCTGACAGATTGCTAAAACAAAACAAAATAATCACAAATATTCTCCAGGGGATTCCAATAGAAACCAGAACCTAAACAACATAATATTCAAAATATACAGGTTGCAACCTAAAGTTACATGATAAAGATAAATGATGAAGTTGGGTCATATGGCCTCTTGGTTTATTAGAGTTCTAGCATTCTGGTGATTTTTAAAAAGTAAAGTAGTACAAAGAGAAGCTCATTACAAGAGTCAGGAGCTCAAACTGTGAAGTTTAAATGCTTATAACCGCTAACATTTATTGGGCATCTATTTGTGCAGTTCTCTATTCTAAGGGGGCTGTGTATGCATGACCTCACTAGGTGCTAATCCTCAGTTCTGCCCTTTGAAGTAGGAACTAGTGCTGCCTTCACTACGCACCTGGGCATGGGGCTTAGCAGTCAAATGACTTCCCGGGGTGGTGGAGATGAGATGCAAGCCTGGTTGTCCCTACCGCAAACAAATCAGGAGATGGCAGGATGGGCCTCCCTCTGCACAAGGGCAAATGTTTTTCCTTTCTGTGCTAACGTATTTTCCTTCAGCTGTGTGATTGGATTAAGGATTAGAACTGACACTGTGTGGTGCTCAGTAAGTTCCAAGCACTATTACAAACTTCCCAACCCTTTGACTGAGATGAGTACGTAATCCCTATTGATCTTAGTTTGGGTTCTCCCAGAAGCTGACCCTAAGACCAGGACTTGCATATGAGTAGTTCTTCCGGGAGGCGATCCCAGGCAACACTGGTAGTGGACTGCTGATGTGAGACAAGAGGGAAGGCAGCCAATGTAGTGTGTTTTATTAAGCCAGTCATCACTGGGGGAAGCTGAAGCTCACTCTGCTGGGAAGTCCAAGACACAGTGTACAGCACACCTCAGGGTTGCCTCACTGGAGGGGAAGCAGCTGGGGCATTTATACACCTGCTCCCTTCGGTCCCCGCTTGAGGGCTGCTCCTGAACATGGGGGAGGGCATTTCCATCCAACCTGGTGGCACGAGAGTGTCAGGTAAAATTTCGCAGGTGCTGGCAGTTGGCAATCAAACAGGTAAGTAAGTGTCAGTGGGGCAGGCACAACGGTGTCTAGCATACCATGTTACATGTGAAGAAACTGAGGCACAGATATGTGAAGACATGATGAAGCACACACAGCTCAACAGCAGAGCTGGGTCTTCCGGCCCAGCAGTCCAGCCTGAGCGCATCGTCTGAATCACCACACACTCCTGCCTCTTAGCCGAGAAACTGATTCTTTCCATCTCAGCACAGCTGAGATGTGACATCCGGGCGGCCAACAGCACTTCGCTATACTCCGTCCAAACTGCTCCTAAAGCGCACCACTTGGTGTCCCAGTGGTCCTCAGGTCAGATGTGAAGTTCAAATGAACAATTTTCTACTTCGTGACCTCGAAGGAAGAAGATGACTTTTCTAGGCCTCAGATTCCTCATCTCTAAAATGGGACCACTCAGAGGGCATTTGTTGGGAGGGTTGGGTGAGAGAGCTCACACAATGAGCAGCACACATGGACCTGATACCTACTCCCTGGGCAAAAACCATTGGCTTCCTCTGCTGCTTTTTGAATGTGTGCTACACGCCTTTGAAAAGGGATACCTGGTTTGGTGATTCAGGCCTGTTTTGTTTTGTTTCTGTTAACTGTGGTTTGCTTGGTTTGATAAATTAATTGAAAAGCCACCTAGTTTCCTGTACATCTTTCTCTTTTTCACGCTCTCTTACTCTTCCGCAGCCCCACTCACCCATAGGTACAAAAACGAAGATCTGAAGTCCAGCCCCTCTGGGTTTTCCTTGCCCTGAGTGTTCTGTCACAGCCTCATTCTGTCCCCAACAGCTCAAAACCACAGATGAGCCAAACATCCTCAGAGACTGTGTATCCTTCAGAGTGATGGAAATTGAGAGAGCCCCCAGCACCATTTCAGATGAGAAAGTGTGTGGTTTGAAGGGTGGGTTTGGTTTACCAGTAACTGTTTTTGCTCTCCTAACTGGGAAGGGCTCGGGTCATGCTGCTGTCCTGGTTATATGTCTGCCCACTTCAGGCCCCTGGCATCCTGGCTTGTCACACTGGTCTGCAAGTGTTTATGGCCAGCGTCTGATTTCATTGGTTGGTATCTGAGCTAGAAAGATTGTCAGAGGTCCACTGGTGTGATCTTTCTAAAATGTTTCCCACTATCTTAAAGACTCAGATGTTTCCTGGGAATGCACCCCAGGCTTTCCTTTCCATTCCTTCTTCCCAGCACATATCCTACAAACAGCCCACATTCTTGCTGAAGCTAATGGTATTGCAGTCCTCTGTGCCTCTGCTCCTTTCCACATGCTGATCCCTGTGTCTGGTGGGCTCCTTGCCTTTCCTGATGTGGATTCTCATGAAGCCTTGCTTTCCCACCCCCTCTACAGGCTCCTCCCCTTCCTGTGAACTCAGCAATCTTTTGCCTTTGCCACTGCACTGACTTCGAGAGAACTAGACTTCTCTCCTCCACGGGAAGCCCTCTGAACACCAGACCTGGGGGACGTGATGTGAGCCACCTGCGATCCTCAGTCCAAGGACGGCACATAGCATGTGCTTAAAAGTGACTGTTGAACTACAGATCCTTCCTTTGGGAGGCTATGTGAAAATTGTTTCTTTTTCTTACCCCTGCAGAATATAGCACATACGATTCTGGTGATGACGCTATCACCCAGGTGTTGCTGGGACAGCCAGCTCCAGTCCTGTAGAGTTCCCGGTTGCCCTGCAGGGATGCCCTGTACCTGGCTTTGCTTTACATATTGTCAGCAATGCATACTTCAGTCCATAAACGATAAATGATAAACAACATTTTATCATTAAAGGTAGATCCCACCAGTCCGGCAGAGTTGGTGCCAAAATAAAGATGACTGCTACTGGGTGGTGATTCACTTGTATCATTACTTGTTTTGGTGGGCTTCAAGGAAGGGTATTATGAAAAAGTATAGGCTGTATTCATGTGATATTTTATGTTTAAAATCTATCAGCTAATTTCAGTGTCTTCTAGTAAAAGGCAAGTAAAAAAGAAGGCAGGGGAGAAGAGAGACCAATCCTCCTTATAGAAAAATTCTAATTTGTGTCTATCTCCTGGCCTCAGAAGGTGGAGCTTAGTTCTACTTTTATCCCTTGAGTGTGGGCACGATTTAGTTGTTTGCTTCTGAAGAATAGAGTATGGAAACAGCAGGACCTTTAATTTTATAGAACAGAAACTTGGCAGACTCAACCTTGGGCTGGTGATGCAGGGTTAACAACATTAACGTTAAGTCATGTAGACCAGGCATCCTCTGCTAAGATGTGACTTCGCTTCTATGGTTGTCCTTTCTCCTCATAAAACAAATGAGAAAGGCAGTATAGCCACCACTTAAGATGTAGGAAAAGCCTGCCACTTGAATCATTTTTAAGCCTCCTGGCTTGACCTCACTAAGTAAGCTTTTGTTTCCTCATCTATAACAATGAGGATAATAAATGGGTCCTTCCAAGGCATTAAAAAGATTTAAGGGGGCTTTATGTATAAAAAAGCTTTGTAAACCATCAAGAACCACACATTGGTAAGGGGATTATGGGGGCTTTCACTTGGTTCTATTAAAAACACAGTACGCATTTAACACATAATCTTTGATTCGACAAGAGGCAGGCTGTGAATTTTGGCTTCTAAAAGAAGCCCTGGGCCTGGACAATAAGCAAGAACTTCCACAGTGGACACTGTGCGTAAGGTGAGAGGCTGGGGGCTGTGCTGCACTACTTGGTCCCTGTTGAGAGGCCACATGAGTGAGGCAAGGCTATGGGTGAGACCCCTGGCTGGTGAGGGCTCCTCCATGCCATGCTCACCTCACCAAGACAGCCAATCAGAGCCATCCTTTTGGCAGAAGAGTGCTGGGAAAAATGTCAAAGTTTTAAAGATTCTCATGCTCCCATTTAAATCAATACATTATCTCAAATGTCCCCTGACTCATGCTCTCAAGTCCTATATCAATTCCAGGTGATATCAATGGTGATATTTCCTGCCTAGGAGGTGCTTATCTCTCTTGGGATGGAAGCTTCTTTGGTCAGAAAACACTATAGTACAGATATCTTCATATGTCTTATTTTGTGATGCTACTACCAACCCTACCTTGGTGGTTAGGGCTCTCCAAATTATAGGGCTAACAGTTTCCATGCAGGGAGTATCATGGACTCAGGGACTCCTGGGCAAAGGCTCTTAATTCCAGAGTTGTGAACCTTTTTTTAGTTTATATAACATAACTGGCACAATTTTGATGCCCTAAAATAAAAATTACATAACAAACGATGCCCTATGGGAAAGAAAGGTGGTCTTCTACCTATTTAAACTAATTTTCAAAAATAGTATAAGCATTCTTTTTATATGCTTCAAAATCAGTCTTTCTCCTTTCTTTCTACCCCTTGTTAACTGTTTAAGGATGTTTGATCCTTCCCGACAATATGGTCACATGGACTACATCAGAAGTCAGATCTAAAGTTTTAATTACAACTTAGCATCGATAAGGTTGCATCTCTGGTTACATCTCTCAGAATGACTATTTATACTAAAAAGGGCAGACAATAACTTAAGGGATTAAGCCAACCTATAAATAAGCAATTAAAAACAAGTCACACTATATATTAAAGCTTGAACCAGACTTCCATACTCATTTTTTAAGAAGTGATCTGGATCAAAGTAGTCGTAATTGTTTAACTCCTAGGGAATTTCTTCAAATCCCCTTTCTTACTCATGCTATGGTCTCTGGTATCTAACCACATTTCAGTATTTCTCTACTGAAAAAACACAGGCATGTGTAAATTGATGTTCTTTTTGAAATATGTGAGAATTCAGTTTAAGGGTACTTTTCTTCAAATAATTACACATTTTACTATATAGCAATTAATGAAAATAAAACAGTTGCCTTGTTTTTCACTACTGACTTTTATGAACACAAAAAATTGGCTTTTTGTATTGTTGATAGTCTGTAGTGGACAGTTATAGAAAATCTGGGATTAGTAACACTTTCAGAGTTGCAAGAATTTTGTTGTTCTTGAAATACGACTTGAAAACAGAGAAATTTCCCAAGATTAACATCAAATGAGAAATAAAAAATATTTTGCCTGAATAAAAATCAAAACACTAACCACAAAAATGCAACTAGTTTTGCAAAGTGGAGATTTTACTACCAGAAATTTTGGACTCATTTTCCCATTGGTTGAAAAATACTGAAGCAAGAGTGGTAAGATGTAAAACTCACCAGTTATACATGGACAGAACTAAGGGGGAGGAGGGAGGTTGGGGGGGTGGGACGGGAGGGGAAGGGAGGGGGGAGGGGAGAGGCTGCAAATAACTGTAATTAAACAAAAAAAATTAATTAAAAAAAAAAACTCACCAGTTATAGAAACACACATTGGAATAATGAGGAATGTCACACACTATCCCTTGGAGGGACATACCGGTAAGAGTGTACCTCACTCTGTTGATGAAGTTACCGATCCCAGGGCTTTTGAATAGGACCCGAAACTGTGTATGCTTTTTGTTAAAGCACATGTTCGTCCTTTCATGGACCGCTCTGGAGGGGTTGGTGTGTGGGGAGTGGGTTTCTGTCCCAAACGGAAACATAATACAGTGGTTTGTATGAAAAATAATGCAGTAATAATACTAATACTAATAATACAAGAATAAATTCTGTGTTTTGCATGCTCACAACTGTAAACCTACTTTTGTCCCACCCTCTGTGTGGCCCTGGAATGATCAGACCCACATTGGAACTCATCACATCTTATCCTCGTTGGCTTCATTCTCTAACTAGGAGAGTACAGCTGATGTCAATCAACTAATATTTATGCAAGAGCCTCTAAATGGCAGGGCCTTGGGTAGAAGTGCTTTAAAGAGTAACCTAAATAGCCCTGATCTGTGTGGCTCAGTGGGTTGAGTGCCAGCCTGTGAAGCAAGGGGTTGCTGGTTCAATTCCCAATCAAGGAACACGCTTGGGTTGTAGGCCAAGGTCCCCAGTAGGGGCTGCATGAGAGGCAACCACACATTGATGTTTCTCCCGCTCTCTTTCTCCCTCCCTCCCCCTCTAGACACAAATAAATAAAGTCTTAAAAAAAAAAAGAGTAATCTAAACATGCAAATTTTCCATGATAGGACACAACCATTTAGAGTGACAGGTTTTTCTTTCTTTCTTTCTTTTTTTTTTTAGCTCAATGGAACTTGACAGGGATTTTTATTTTCCTCTTTATATTTCTCTGTATCTTACAAATAATTTTAAGATGAGCACTTGTTATTTTTTAAGTCAGCAAAAGCTATTTCAAAATGAGTATCTTTTCATGATAGTATGTTTTTGACTGAATCTTGGCTAATGTGACTCCCAGTCATGTTCTCTCTCTTTTTCTTAATTTAATTTATTGGAGTGATATTGGTTAATAAAATTATATAGGTCTCAGGTGTCCAAATCTATAATAAATCATTTGTATATTGTATTGTGTGTTCACCACCCCAAGTCAAGTCTCTGTCCATCACCATTTTATCCCCCCTTCACCCTCTTCTACCTCACCTCACCCTTTTCCCTTTGGTAACCACCATACTGTTGTCTGTGTCTGAGGTTTTTTCCCTTAATCCCTTTACCTTTTTCACCCAGCTCCCTAACCTCCCTCCCCTCTGACAGTCTATTCTGTGCCAGTCTATTCTTTGTATCTATGAGTCTTGTTTCTATTTTGTTTCTTAGTTTATTTTGTTCATTAGATTCCATGCATAAGTGAAATCATATGGTACTTGTCTTTCTCTAACTGGCTTATTTCACTTAGCATAATACTCTCCAGGTCCTGTAGTTACCCACAGGGTAAGATTTCCTTCTTTTTTTTTTTTTAAAGATTTTTTATTTATTTTATTTTTAGAGAGAGGAGAAGGGAGGGAGAAAGAGAGGGAGAGAAACAGCAATGTATGGTTGCCTCTCACATGGCCCTCACGGGGACCTGGCCCGCAACCCAGGCATGTGCCCTGACTGGGAATCGAACCGGGACCGCTTGGTTCCCAGACCGCGCTCAATCCACTGAGCTATACCAGCCAGGGCAGATTTCCTTCTTTTTTATGGCCAAGTAGTATTCCATTGTGTAAATGTACCACAGCTTTTTATCCACTCATCTACTAGTGGACACTTGGGCTGCTTCTAAACCTTGGCTATTGTAAATAATGATTCAATGAACACAGGGGTGCATATATTCCTTTGAATTAGTGTTTTCAGTTTTTTCTAATCTATTTCTAGAAGTGGAATTGCTGGGTCATAAAGCAGATCCATTTTTAATTTTTTGAGATAACTCTGTACTGTTTTCCAGTGGCTGCACCAGTCTGCATTCCCACCAACAGTGCACAAGCATTCCCTTTTCTCCACATCCTCACCAGCACTTGTCATTTTTTGGCAGTTTTTCATTTTTGAGATTGACTATTATTTCACACTCACCTAGAAAGTGATGACCTAAAGGGTTGTAACAGGAACACATGGGTAAAGTGACAGTGGGTAAGAGACAATTTTTTAATTTGCTTTTCTCTTCGTATTTGAAGAATCACTCTCTGAAGAAGAGAGATTAGTACTACTTCCATATACTGCACACACAATTGCATTCATATGATCATTTTTTACACACGAATGATGACTCTAATTCTACATGGGTAGTGAACTGCCTCCTTCAACTTCCTTAATTTCAAGATGGAGATTCTATAAATCTAGGCTTTAAATTTAAAGCCCCACTTCCTAGTTTGGAGCTATGTCCTTCGTAAGTGATGAGAGAGGAGGACAGTGCTAGATTTTCTAAAAGTAGAGAACCCCAACTGACATTCTTGGAAAGCCTTACGAGCATTAGTAGACACCTGTTCAGAACAAATTTGAGGCTTGGAATTCTGGGGATGGCATTCAAAGTGAATTACTTCCACTCAGGAAGAGAGATGTGGTGAGAAATGAGCAGGTAACAGAGAGAGAAGACCTGGTATAAACCCAGGCTCCCCTATTTACCAACAGGAGAACCCTCTGCAAGTCACTTTATATGTCTTGGCCTCCATTCATGAATTTGCAAACCATGAACAATATCTATACAAATGTGCCAATCGTGACTTGGTTATGAGGCCCAAAGGAGTCACTGTGTTAAGAAGCCTGTAGTAAACTAGTGAACCCTTCATTCAGAAACATGTAAAAATAAGACAACTAGACTAAATCCATTTTCTTGTCAGTCCTAATCTAGTAACTTGTACACTTAAGGGGACTGGCTCTCTAATGGTTAGGGCCATCCACTTCCCTCCAACTGGGCTAGTGATGAGTTTCTTAGGTTAACCTTTGCTCTGGTACACCTTCCTCTTATTTTCAAAAGCCCAGTATATTCACTGTACTTTCAAAACAGAATGATGGTTTCACTGAGGAAGCAACAAAGTGCCTATTTTAACATGGAAGCTTTAAAAACCAAAATAAACATACCAATAAAAAAGCATGGTGATGTTTAGGGCGGTGACTCCCACATCTCCATAGAGAGCTTTAGTCTGAGATGCCTCAGCAAAGGGTTAGCCTTTTATTACAATCCCCCTTAATCTCGTTCTTAATTTAAAATTCTTCTCCAACTAATTTTTAATTGAAATGTAACTGACATATAACAATGTATTAGTTTTAGGTGTACAATATAATTAAAAACTTTTTTTTTTCAATTCCCCTTAATTTCTGGTGAGAAAATATGAATGTAGGCAGCAGAGGGAGGTGAGATTCGAAAAACACAGGCTTTGAATTCGACAGAAGGAAGTGCAAATGCTGAACCTACTGGTTACTGGTTGGTGTGGCCCTGGCACAAACGACTCCCTCCATCTGGCAAAGCCCTGCCTTTCTTTACTCCGCAGGGATGATGTCCATGCCTGCTTCACAGAGGTGACATCAGGACTCACTGAAATCACTTGAACGGGGGCGCCACCTGGCTCAAATTAGGGACTCCACAGATGTCAGCTTTCTTTCTTGTTATGACTTTAGAGTTTAAATTAAAAGCTGCATTTTTCTGGAGCTGCAAATTTGTTTTTGGAGAAAATGAGGCCTTGCACTCCAAGAGCAAGTAACACATCTGAACTTCACTTCAGAAGAAGCTGGCAGAAGAGCTTCTTGGGACCAGTACTTGGGTTGGCGCTTAACAACATCAGCAGGGAAGGAAGGGAAGGCCCTTGTCCCCTTGGGAGCCTGTCCCTCTCTGTAGGCTGATTGGCGATGCTTACCACATACCTCAGAGCTGACATCAGCGCCTGTCTTGCTCTCCCCTTGGGCCTCCTCAGAGGGAAGCTTCTTGTATAGGTTCTGGGTCCCTGTTAATAATTACATCTGAGCTGGTCTCCCCTGAGAAGCAGGATATAGTGGGATGAGGGGAAAGAGGTGGTCTTTGTGGTTATTTTGATTCTCCTTGAAGCCATTTTCAATTCTAAGGCACATCACAAGAGTACATTCCTTCTAGCTTCTCTCTTCAGCAACAGCTCAGCTCTAACCACGCCTCTTGGACCCAGGCTCAAACCACAGAAAAACAAACAAGCCTTTGATTCCGCTGTGAGAAAATCAAAGAGTGCTGAAACTCACTTAAAGGGGAGAGAGAGGGGGTGAGGAAAGAGACACTACTCTCTACCACAGTATGTTTACTACTCTTGACAAACAGACCCAATCAGAAAAAAGAAATTTGGGTTTAGCTTTATGAACTGCCAGGAAATGTTTGATAGCTATTTTGGCTGTTGCTGCCCAGTGAATGAGCTCTCTGAAATTAGTCTTTTAGAGTCAACCTTCTGAAATTTAAAAAAAAAAAAAAAAATCCCTTCAACACTCTTGCCCTGGAAAAACAGACCGCTTGCCAAATTCAAATTTTCCTTGGCCAAGTAACTACTAATCTAGTCCTTCAATGAGGTTATAAAGAAAGTATTTCCCCTTGACTTTAGAGAAAACACCTTTCGTGTTATCTCCAAACTGTTATTTATTTTAAAGGTACACAAAATACACCCCCCCTTTTTTTACTCTAGAACAGTGCTTGTCACTGAATTCTGTATGATGAGAAGCCAGCAGGGGGTTACTCTTTTGGGAGATGGGGACAGGGGTCTTTTGGATGCTGGTCAAGTTCTGCTTACTGAGCTGCACACTGTCATCTCTGCACTTTTTTTGAATGTAAGCTATACCTCAATAGAAGATCCTTCCCAAACAAAACAGAACAAAACACCCACTGCCTCTCAGAAGACAGTACAGTTACCTTTCTGTGCATATGCAGCCTGCAGAGAGCCGCTTTCAGAAAACACTCAGCAATCCTGTCACACACACAGCACAAAATCAGACAGCAACCAGACCCTCAGAAAGCAAACTTGATACTTGATCCCTGAGCAGAGCCATTCTGCAGTTCTCTTCAGTCACTTCCCGCATTTCCCAGCCTGGCATGTAGCAGCCGTGACAGGTATAAGTGAAGTTTACTTAAAGAAGCTAAGTCTCCAATCAAATTGGGGTGAGGTGGAGTGTGCTGCTGTTTTGAACTCCAGAGAAGTCCTCATTCAAGCTAACACAGACGGCACTAACCTATGAGGTTACTGTATTTTATATATTTATAGATATATAAATAAAATAAGGCACTGACCTGTGAGGTTACTGTTTACAAACACACACACACACAAAGTGGGTACTTACCTATTTGATCTTCAGGGATCAGTGACTCGATGGGGGGATCCAGCTCCGAGCTCTGAGACAAGTAGTTCTTCACTTGGGTCATGAACTGCCTGATGGTCTGTAGCATGTCTGTGCTGGACACATGGCACTCCTTGTTCTCCTGCAGAAAGCTCACGTAGTCTTGCACCAGGCAGCCGAAATAGGTGCACTTGTCCCGGGACAGCTCCGAGATCCTGCGGACCATGCGCTTCTCGGGGGTCATGAAGGAGCTGAACACCCCGCTCATTTTGCGTAGCTGGGACTTGACGAGCTTGGGCAGCACGAAGGAACTGTTCCTCTTCTTTTTGGACTTGATCGGGGGGGCCATGGTCTCCTGGTCACTCTCATCTTCGTAGTCCTCCAGGCTGCTGTTGGTGTCAGCCTCGTAGCCAAACAGAGGCATGCTGCGGTCGAACTCCAGCGAGTCGGAGGAGGAAGTGGAAATGCTCATGTCGCTGAGCCTCTGTCTGCCTCCATGCCACGGGGGCCGTGATTCAGAGCAGGCGGGCTGGGCCCTTGTGCAATCGTCCTGGGCCTCCGCAGGCGGGGCGCCACCTGGGCTGCCAGCTGTGAGGGACTCCTGCGCCTGCTCCCGCTCCCGCTCCTGGCCCTGGCAAGGCCCGCCGCCGGTCAAGGTCTTTGCGCCGCCTTCTGCCTGAAGAAAAGAAGCCTGCTTCTTCAGCCGGGGTGGAGGGATGGGGGTTGGTTTCATTCCAAGCAGAGTTACGTTCCCATGTTTGTTATGGTTGACTGTTTCTGGCATGCTCGCCCGCGTTTCAGTCCTGGACAGCTGAGGGCTTGTGTGCAGACTATTAATAGCGGGTGGCGGGGGCCTGGGCGGGGGTGACCGAGGCCTCTCAGTGCCATTAGCGTTGGGAGTCCTTGTGAACGGCCGCTTCAGGCCTCCACTGAGGTCCTGGCTGTGCACTTTCAAAAAAAGAGGATTAATAAAACACAGGGCTCCGTTGGTCTGGCTGCACTCCAGCTCTGAAGGCGTCCTGGTTTTTATAGAATGAACTCCATTTATAAGGCAGAGCTGACGGGAGGCAGGACAAACACCGTCTGAGAAGACAGTCCTATGGGGAGGTGGAGGGTTTGGGGGTTTGTTGTCAGCTGGAGAGCTCCAAAAATCTGAAAGTCATTATCAGTGAACACAAAAATGTAAATACAGTACACTTGGGTCAATTCCTTCACAAATTTAAACAAGCATATTTTCATGACGATGCTTGTCTTTGGAGGGGTAGGCATTTCACTTGGTTTTCTTTCTTTTTTTTTTTTTTTTCCTCCCTGCTTTAACTGTGTTACTGGAAAGGGTAGAAATGCTGCCAGGACCAGCTGTGGGCTCATAGGAAGCCTCCTGAGGCTTTCGCCTTCCAAACCCTTGAGAAATGGTTTGGCAAACATTCAAAGCCAGCCTGGCCTTTTCACAGGTGAGGAAAAAAGAACCAGCTAGAGTTCTTTTTTTACAGTATAGGCTTGGAAAAGGCCATGGGGCTCCCCAACTTTACAAAAACCAAGTCCAGTCTCAAAGCAAAAGCACCCTTCCCAATCCACTTCTCCTGGGGGTGCCCTCCACAGAGGGCCTAGTAGTTCCCCTTTAACAAGCAGGACCCGCAGATGGGCCTGAGGGATGTTACACAATCTGCCTGAGGTTTTACATGTTCAGCATTAAAACCCCAAAATGAGGAAAAATATACTCATAGGTCCCATCAGCAAAAACAAGGACAGCAAACTTATGCAAATGTTAAGTCCAAGTTCAGGCATTTATCTTTGTGGTTTGCTGCTCACCCTTCCCAAATCCTGTAACCTCCTCACCATGGCTACACATATTCAGCACTCTTTGGAGCAGTGAATGTTGTTCCTGCAACTATACTGCCAGTGTCCCTTTTTACAGATGCGTATCAGTTTTCCAAGCAAATCGAGGGAGGCGCTAGTGGCAATAAACGTTGTCTGTTGTAATTTCCATTTGGAATAGGTCATTGTCTGTCTATGGCTTTGCCTTGCTGTGTTTGCTTAAAATGTATTTCTTTCTTCTTATGGGCCCAGAATGGCTGGTCATGGGAACCTGGGGTGAGACTGGTATTGGGAGAACTTGCTGCCTTGTCTGTGGTGAAAACAAGTCTGACATTGGGCCTGTGTCACCTGCTTTCTCTCATCCTGCCTTTCGTTCTCTCTCGTTCTGCTCTGTCCAACACGAGAGCTAACAGTTACCTATATCTACTGAGCACTTGAAATCCAGCTAGTACAGCAGAGAAATTCAGTTTAACATTTTTTTTAATGTTACTTAATCCAGATTTAAAAACTGATGCTCAGCCTAGTTACAGGAAAACTTTTGAGTAGGTTTGGAATTTGGGTATGTGAATCTACTTTTCAATTGTAAATTTAACAAAATTTAAATTAAGATTATGCATTTCTAATGAAAATTTACTGCTTAAAGAGATGTACTGTAGGATGAAATACATACTGGATTTCAAACATTCAGTATGAAAAAAAGAATGTAAAATATTTAATTAATATTTTAATATTGATTATATGTTGAAGTAACATTTCAGGTATATTTCATCATAAGCATTAATTTCATCTGTGTCTTTTTAATGTTTTTTTTTTTTTTAAAGATTTTATTTATTTATTTTCAGAGAGAGGAGAAGGGAGAGAGAAAGAGCAATGTATGGTTGCCTCTCACATGGCCCTCATTGGGGACCTGGCCCGCAATCCAGGCATGTGCCCCGACTGGGAATCGAACTGGGACCCTCTGGTTCCCAGCCCGCGCTCAATCCACTGAGCTACACCAGCCGGGTCTTTTTAATGTTTTTTGATGTGGCTACTGGGAAATTAAAGATTACACACTAGCTGGCCTTCTGTGTAGTTCCATTAGCTAGTGTGGGTCTTGCTGGAACTGCTCCCACTGCCTTTGGGTCCTCCTTAGATTTCTACTGCCATCACTGAAAGACTTTATAAGGCTTAGCTTAGTACACTTAGCTCACAGGTGTGCAATTCTTCCAGACAGAATATACACCTGGGTGGCGGGGGAGGAGGAGATGGACACAATTAACCTTTGAACTCTTAGTCTGGGGCACAGTGCCCACCACACAGTGGACCCTTCAGAAATATTTTTTAGTTGAACAAATAAATGAGGTACAGAATTTAAAAAAGCGTTGTCTCTCACAAAATGGATAATGTGTGCATTGGCAATTATGAGTTGAAGATATATTAATGTTAACCACATTTGCTTCTGCTTAGTGGTGACTAGAACAAGCTATTTTTGCCTTTATTTTTGCAGGGCATGAATGCTGTCCATGACACTTGAGTCCTTCAGCCCCATTACAAAGCACACACTTTCCACTGTACCCCAAACCAGGAGTTATGGGGACAGAGGGCACCTGAGAAAACTGAAAACTGATACATGTCTTCAAGGGGCCTGATAGCTGATATTGTCAGCTATCTGATATTAACTGTCTAGCTGATATTAACTTAAATTCAGAAACTGTTTAAAATTCTCTTCAAAGGTGTGTAAAACTCAGTTTGTAGGAGATGGCAAAACATTTATACAGCTCTGATATTTTTACCAGGATTCTGTTGCCCAGTCCGACTACCCAATTGCCTATCAGACAGGTCTCAGGCACATGCGGCAATTTTTTGAGGCAATTCAAATTTCCGAATGGAATCTGAATCTACCTCCACGCATCCTACAAATTATGCAGGCTCCCTTGGCAATGACACCTGCTTCAAAACAAGTTTACATTAACAGAAAATAGGCCAAAGGGGGAACACAGATATTTGCATTTCTTGGGTCAAATATCATAGTCTCTTAGGTCTTAGGAAGCCTGCACTTGCACTTCAAAGTTGCAAACTTCCATACAAACACTATGGCCTGGTTGTTTATCTGAAGACTGAAGCCCTACAATCTTAACAGAATTTTCCCTTCTCATCTAGGAGGAAAAGTTTTTTTGTAGAAGTTAAACCCACATGAATTCCCCAGGGCAGTGGGAGAAAGAAGTAAAACTGGGTGAACTGTACATCCTGATCCACTGTCAGCCACTGTCCAGCAGCATGGTGTTGGGTTTATGGGTATCAGCAAAGAGGCAGGAGAAGGAGCAAGAGCCCAGCTGGCCGGTGCAAGGAGATACACGGCAGCATGAGGGATGTGGCCCAGAACACCAGGATCAGAATCGGAACTGAACAAGAAAGGAAGTGCAACAGATGTTACTCCAGATGCCTGTGCCGTCAGATTCTTCAAAGCAGAGAAGTGCTGTCATGC
>PVJI01024574.1:0-21725 GCA_004026765.1 Micronycteris hirsuta
GTGGCTAAAATGCTTGATGGGAAGGATGTGTGGCCAAATAGGTGTGAAGGGACCATAAGATAAGTGGAATTCCACTAATTGGTAGAATAATTTGTGGGAAATCAGTGTCTTAAAAAGACAGTCCACTGATGCATGATCCAGTATATCCCTCTATTTATTGAGGTCTTCAACAATCTTTTATTTTTTGTATATAAAATTTGAAAATATTTTGTCAGATTTAGCTCTCATAAATTAATGTTAGCATTTAGAAATAAAAATTCATTCTTGTATGTAAATATTGTATCTAGTAGCTTTATCTTGATAATTAATTTAATTCATGAAATATACTTAATATGAATATTATATATTTTTTAAATTATCTATTTTTGTGTTGTATTGTTTTTATCCAAATACCAATGATTTGTCATAGAATAAATATGGTTTCAGGATCTGTAATATCACCACATCTTCCTCACTGCCTCTGGGCAAGCCTACAAATCCAGTCTCCACAGTTGACATGAGTTTGTGGTTACTTGCAAATCTCCATGTAGTTAACACCTGGTCCTAGATTTTGGTTAGTGGGCTTATATGTGTTTCCCAAGCTTTTTATCTCCCTAAATTCAAACTACAAATGCAAACAGAGCTAAGAATTTATTTGTAAATTTATTATAATGCAAATGGTTTTTGAAAATTTCTCAGCCAACTAAAATGAACAACAAACACTTTCCAATGGGAAAAGCTTCAATTTAGTTAAATACCTGCTTTAACTTTCTATTTCATTTTGTGGTTTGAAACTTAAAATGCACTGGTTTTAGATTATAATAGAAACTTGACAATGAAAAGTTCTGCTCCAGGGAGAAAATAAAACAACTTTTGATGTTTTTATAGTAAAATCATTAATGATTGTTAATGCCAATAAGATTATGACTTACTAGCTATATATAATTATTTATTATGACACTTAAAGTAGTTTATACATGGACAAAAATCTAAAGTTTTTACAATGTGATTTCATTGAGAATAATAGAAGTTTCATCTAACACTTAAAGTAAGGTTTTTTTAAATGCAAGATGCTCATGAAACCTGTTAATTTACTTTATCATTGTTATTACCTAAAGTTTAATTATAGCAGATCTTGCTGGCAGCATTCTATTATAGGCACAGTTTTTCAGGAATTTATGACTCAATGGTTTGAATTCACAGAAGAACAAAACAGCACACAAAGCTGACAGCTTGTATTTAATTTGATTTTTTAAAGGAATGAATTGGATAAGTTACTTTTAACACAAATAGTACATTAAATAAATAAATATATAAGTGAATACACATTTTTCAAATATCCATAGTTTACTGTCACAGAAAATAAAACAGGTTAATTTCAAAATGTGAAATTTTGCACTTAAATGCAGTTCTCAATTGCAATTCCTTCTAACTACATTTTAAATCATCATAATTGCTATGCTTATGAGTAGTAATTCGAAAAATACTATTTTGCACAATATTTTACCCCTAACATATGTTTAAAAGGACATTAAGATGACACTCACAGTATTTATTGCAAATACTTGAAATCTTTAAAAAAAGCAATAGTGAAAACCTGAAAATACCTTATTATTTTGTAAATCAAAATACTTGCTTAAATATACTGAGAGTGTTGTAGAGAAATTCATATTTACCTGTGTAAAAAATCCCATTTATTGATATATTTGATTTTTACTATAATATAGCACTATGACAGAAAAATTAAGAAATATAGAGGCCCTCCTCACTAGGATATAGAATGTGGTGTAATGCAACTGGCAGATGCATCACACAGATAAAATCATTTATGGTATTAGACGTATTCTCAGAGCAGTACTAACAAGGCATTACATTATAGTCTATGAAAACTCCTATAAATAAATAAAAGCAATTGTTTTAAAAAACAAAGCCCTTTGAAAAGACTAATGAAATTGATAAAATTTTAGGAATTCTGCTGAGAAGAGGGGAGAGAGAGAGAGCAAGAGAAAGAGAGAGAAGAGAGAAAGCACAATTATTAATATGAGAAATCAGACAAGTTGTATCTCCATAGACAATGTAGACACCAAAAGGATAATAAAGGAGTGAATGTATCTCTATGGTATCTCTGCATATCCAAATTGGACAATTTACATGAAACGAGCCAATTCCTTGAAAAGTACAAACTAACACAACTCATCCAATATGAAATAGATGTTTATTGCTATTTAACTACTAAGGCAATGAAATAATAATTTTAAAAACTCCCCAAAAAGAAATCTGCTGGCCTTGGTGATTCATTGTGGGATTCTACAAACATTTTAAAATGAATTTAAAACCAATTCTATATTGTTTCTTCCAGAAGATAGAAAAAAATTAAAAAACTTATTTGCCTACTAGTTCTTACATCCACTATGAACTGACTTCAAAACCAGTCAGTAAAACACACATGCACACACACACACACACACACTTCTACAAACCAATATCTTCATGAATATATACATAATTCTCTATGAAATATTAGCAAACATAATTTAGAATATATAAAATTATCCATCATGACCAAATGAGGTCTGCTACAGAGATGCAAGGTTAGTGCTGTATTCCAAGAATGCAAGGTTAGCAGTTAATTTTATACATCAACAGTCCTAACAAGGAAAACTTCATAATCATATTTATTAATGCAGGACAAGTTGTTGAAAAATTCAACATCATTCATGATAAAATATCAATATCATAAAACAATAAGTTGATGAAAAACATCTCCAAAAACCTATGTCTAACATCATATTTCATGATGAAGACTGAGTGCTTTCTTTCTAAAATAGGAAACAAAGCAAGGATGCTTACTTTCACCCCTCTTATTTGGCATAGTCCTAGTGATCCTAGCCAGGGAAACAAGGCAAGAAAATGAAATAAAAAAATATAGAGTTTGGAAAGGAAGAAATAAGACTGTCCTTTTTTGCTGATACCAAATTACTGCTATGCAGAAAAAAAAAAACAAGGAATCTATAAAAAATCCTTCAAGTGAATTCAACAAGGTCACAGGATAGAGTTTCAACAACATACATCAATCACATTTTCACACTGGCCTGGTCATTCAGTTGATTAGAGAGTTGTCCTTATATACCAAGGTTGTGGGTTCAACCCCTGGTCAGGGCACATACAAGAATCAGCCAATGAATGCGTAACAAATAAGTGAGACAATGAATCAATGTCTCTATCTCCCTGTCTTTCAACTCAATAAATAATTTTAATTGCATTGCAATTTTAAACAAAATATCACCGGTATTATGCAAAAAAAATGAAATACCTAGTAGTAAATCTAAAAAATACATACACTGGCACTAGACAGTGTGACTCAGTTAGTTAGAGCATTGTACTGTAACCAAAGCATTGCAGGTTGACTTTCAGTGAGGGCACATGTCTATGTTGTGGGTCCGATTTATGTTTTTCTCTCTCTTCCTCTATCTCTCTTAAAAAAAAACAAAACAGTGAAAACATATCCTAGGGTGAGGGTAAAAAATAATTAAGTACATATACATGATATCTTAGCTGAAAACTATCAAAAATTGTTAAAGAAAACAAAGATCAAAATTAAAGAAAGGTCAACCTTGTTCCTGAGTCGGAATAGTCAACATAGAAAGGATGTCAATTTTCTCATACTCAGGATTAACATAATCTTTACCCATATCCCAGTAAGATAGTTTATAAATATGAACAAGATCATTCTAAATAAATGTAGGGAAAGATAAAGGAATTAATTGCTAATCTAATCTGGACAAAGAAGACTAAAATGAGATAAATTACTCTATACAGATTCTAGATTTATTATATGGCTACAATAATCAAGATTATGCGCTACTGGTGAACATATAAACAGATAGATCGATGTACTATATTATATTCTAATAAAATAGAAAACTCAAAGTGGAACTGTGGAAATATGACCACCTGAAGTTTTGGCAAACATGCAAAAGCACTTCGGTAGAGAAAAACAGACTTGTCAACAAATAGTATTAAATAACAGGATATTCATAGGTCAAAAAAAGGGAAAGAAAAACTTAACTTCTCATAATTTACTAAAAAATAAATGCAAAGTTGGTCATAGATTTAAATTTAAACCACAAGATAATAAAACTTTAGAAATTAAAGTAATATAACATCTTGGTGAAGGTTCCTTTAGGACTTGGTGCAGAGAGCTTAAACATAACAATAAAAAGCACAATAAATAAAAGTAGTTAATAAATAGTACTTCATCAAAATAAAAATTTTACTCCATGAAAGACCCTACTAAGAGGATTAAAGGAGAAAATATAGACCTGGAGAAAATATTTCCAAACCACATATGTGACAATAAAAGCCACATACATAGAGAATGTATAAAAACTCAAGAGTACAAGAGTTGAACAAGCCAAAATAGAAAATGGGTGAATGGCATGAAGGGGTTTCATTGAAAATTACATACAAATGACTAATAAGCACATGATAACTTTTTCAACAGCATTTGCCATCAGATAAATTAGGATGAGATACCACTACATACCCATTATAACATCTAAAATATAAACTAAAACATAACAATGACAATACTGAATGGTATTGAGAATGCAAATAAAACACATTTCATACATAACTGTAGGATGCAAATGAAATGATACAGCCACTCTGGAAAACATTTGGCAGTTTCTTAAAGCTAAACATATACTTACCTTATGACCCAGTAGCTGGACTCCTAGATTTTCATCCTAGAAAATGAAAACCTGTGTCCACACAGATATTTGTACATAATTGTTCACAACACCTTTATTTGCAATAGTGAAAAAGTGAAACATCAAAATGTCTCTCAATAAATAAAAATTTAAAATAACTGTGGTACATCCATACCCTGGAATACCACTAATGAAAAACAACTAATTATCACACTGGCCAGTGTAGCTCAGTTGGTCAAAGCATTGTCCATTTCTGGTGAGGGCACATGCCTAGGTTCAGGTTCAAACTCTCGGTGGAGGTGTGGAGAGAGGCAACAGATAGCTGTTTCTCTCTTTCATCAATGTTTCCTTGATTTCCTTGATTACCCCTCCCCCTCTCTCTAGAATCAATGGGCATGTCCTTGAGTAAGGTTAAAAAAAAGTAATTATCTACTGATATGTGCCACAACTTAAATGAACCTTAAAGATATTATGTTGAGTAGAGAAAGTTTCAAAGGTGTCAGTTATCATTCCATTTATATAACATTATTGAAATGACAAAATTCTGGAGATGAAGAATACATTAGGGCTTGCCAACTGGTAGGAATGGGCAGCTGGGGAGAGTTGTGGATTTGGTTATAAAAGAATGCCTTGAGAGAGATTTTTGTGACATGAAATAGTCCAGTATCTAGACTGTAATGTTGGTTATACAAACCTACATATATGACAAAATGACACAGAATTATACAAATATATTGAATTAATGTGAATTTTCTTGTTTTGATATTGTATTATAAATATGTAAGATGTAACCATCGGAGGAAACTGGGTGAACAGTACCAGGGTCTTCTCTGTATTATCTTTGTAACTTTCTTTGTGTATGTAATTATTTCCAAATTAAAAGTTAAAAGCAAAAAAACTAACACAGAAAGAAAAGCAAATACACCTGCAAATTCTACATGACTGGAATATAATTGCAGTGGTCTTATAGAGATATTTCAGAGGTTTTCAGCAGTTGAGCAATTAAATAAGTCACTGAACCTGAGAATTTTAAAAAGATCATTTTCCTAACACTTGCTTTGGAGTTCTATAATTTGGAGTAATATAATTATAGAGCATTATTTCATATTCTATGTCAAATCCCACTATTATTGAAAAAGTATCCATTGATCTTTAATTATGATAATCACAACTGAAATATATCAATATTTTAATTTATTACTAATATAAGATTTTAATAAATTTAGCAGAACATAATCAGAATTAAGTACATGCATTTTCCTTTGGAAAATCAAATCACATTGGAAACAATGAAATATTTAAAGATACAACATTAATATAAAATGAAAATGATCAATAAACACACATCAGAACAATGTATCTATAAATACATTAACTCAAGGATTAAAGGTCGTAACACATTCAAGACAACACAGATGTGGCACTAAAAATGCAACACCCATCGTAAAAAGTGGAGGGATTCCAAATATCTGTGATTGTACACGGTTTAAGAGCTCTGCTGCATTGCCAGGCATTGTGTGACGGCTGCTTTTTGCAAAATGGTATATAAAATCTGTAAATTTAACCATGTGTTTTATTTTATTTTTTAAGGAAATGAGCGTCAGATGTCTATAATGCTAATTATTCTGAGTAGATTAATAGTTAGTAACTGTCTTACAAAAAGTGAGAATCTGTGGGATTTCATGTCATTGTGATATGCAGTGATTTACATTTTTGCATCAGGTCTCAGCCCTTTGAGAAACAATCTGCTGGCCTTTCTCCATGGTAACCTACCTTAGAATCCTTCAGAGAATGTTGGCTTTTGTACTATATTTTGAAGGCATAGATTCTCGCAAGATTACGCAAGTGACAACAAGTTGATTATGTTTCAGCAGGGAGAACAGAGCGCTTATCTCAGAAGGCTCTGCCTTCTTTTCAGATCCTCTGGATCTTGGGGATTTCTGAATGCGCACCCAGCAAATACAGTGGCTACGGAAGATGCTGTGGCTGCTGCTGCGGGTGATGATGATGAAGACGACAATGGTGACAATAAAAGCATATGGTAGAGCTCCCCCCTGTGCCAGCACTGGACTAAATACTTTAGGTGTATGGGTTAACTAAATCTTCACAACATCGCTATGGTGAGATAATAATTATTTTTGTTACTTTTAATTTTATAAGTGAAGAGGGACAAAGGTATTGACTGATGACTATTTCATAATTATATAACATTTGCTCGATGGTAAAAAGTTGCATGTTTGTTCTTTTTTTCTTCTCCCAAGACTTTTATCAATGGAAAAGAGGTTGTTAGCTCAACTGCAATAATTTTAAATGCTTTCTCTATAGTATAAATTTATTTTAGAGAAATCTCAGCCAAATCAGATGTTGTATCCACTGGTATAATATGCTTTTCCCCTCACTACAACTGTTTAAATAAAATGAAATATTTTATTGATATATCACCAACAGAGCATGAGGAGAATTGACACAAGACTGACCTGGGCCAAGATGGTTAGTCAGTTTTAAGTTTTTCATACTCTTGTCCACTGTCTACTGTTTAGTGCAGAAGACTCTGAGGTCTTTCATGTTGAGCTCTTCTTTATCAGGATTTTATAGGGGGTAAAAGTGTATTTTAAACAGGATTTGTATGCCCCTACTAAAATCTCGGGGGTAGTACTATCAAAAAGTGACCTCTTAAAACCTAATTGTCTTGGATTTTTTCAGACCTTCAGACACCAACCCACCAAAAAGCCGTGTTTATAATTTTGAATTCTTAGTGGAAGTTTATTCCCTTCCCCCCAGTCTCTCGGTGTGAAGGTTCATGACATCAACGTCAATACCATTTAGTTGTGTGGAATGGATATTTTTTTCTTGTTCATATTTTCATTGAAAGTTTGGACAGTTGTAGGTTCATATTTTATGTGTAGCTCTTCATTCTTGCTTTCCATCTTTTACATGCCCCAAACCAAGGATGTATGGTCTCTTCCATGATCAGAAAAATTACAAGTACTGCTTACCACTATATATTTCAGAATTCTGGCGTATCACTCTCTTTTTTGCAAGGACAGTTAAGTTTAAAAGAATGTGTTTTTAGAATACATGTATATATACATATATATAACACATAAGATATATAACAAAGAATTATGCAATAAAGCATATATAATATGTACTATTATATAAATAATACAGCTTTATCTACTATTTTGGCAATTTTTTAAATTTTTATATTCGATTATTTTTGCCATTTAAAATATTAGGACCTTGTTATATAACAGAATATTTTACATAATAAGTCATTTACTCAACATTCAGTCATTAAGTACTTATTGTGTGCCTGCCAGGTTTACACAAGGCAATGATTTGGGGGTTATTTGTGGATCTTAAACCTAAACAGTTATGTGTGATGAATTCATAAAAACTTATATGAATAACTAAAACTATATTGAATATAAGAAGTCCAAAAGGAGCTCCAGTGGAAATTATAAGAGATCTCATTCAGATTCGGTGACATAAGTATTCAGAGCATTTTCTCTACTCTGATGATTTCTATCTTTCCTAGTGCTTCCCGACTCTCATCTCAGTTCACAGCCCTCTCTTCCTAAGAGTTAGAGTGTAAGCATGCTCAAATTTACTCCTGAGAACAAAGGGGGGAATATTTCTTTTTATTATTTTTGCCCTCTGAAATTGATGTATTCTTTGTTTTCTAGCATCCAATAAAAACAAACTCTATTTTCACCAATGAATCTAATCCTTGTGTCTAGTCTATACCGAAACTACTGAACTTGTTTAATAATAACTACTAAAAATCTAATTTTATAAAGAGCTAATAATTCCATATAGTTATAAACTTTACTTTCTTGATATATATGAATAAACATAATATTGAGTTTTAATATTATAGTTAATTATTATATTAAGTATATGAATCTGAATTCAAGCTTTCAACTACATATTTTATATTTTTAAAATATGAACATAAAACCTTATGGTATATGAATTTAAATATTATTTACCAAAAGTGAAAAATGTAGAGAAGTCCTTTAAAATAAATACAACTTAACTTTTTAATAAAGATTTTATTTCTTTATTTTTAGAGAGGGGAAGGAAGGGAGAGAGGAAAACATCAATGTGTAGTTGCCTCTCATGTGCCCCCTACTGGGGATGTGTCCCACAATCCAGGCATGTGCCCTGACTGGGAATCGAACCTTCAGTCCTTTGGTTTGCAGGTTGGCACTCAATCCACTGAGCCACACCAGTCAGAGCACAACTTAACTTTGTTTATCGTCAGCTGAGGACATGCTTACTGATTTTAGGGGGTTGGGGGGGAGCGAGAGGGAGAGAAACCTCAATGTGAGGGAGCAACATCTCGCACGTGCCCTAACTGGGGATGAAATTCGCAACCTAGGCTTGTGCCCCAACCAGGAATTGAACCTATGACCTTCCAGTCCACGGGATTATGCTCCAATCAACTGAGCCACACTGTCCAGGGCTCCAACCCACTATAAACTATTTTTATGTAGGCTGAGAAAAAAAATTAGCTTATATATTTTTTTCAAATACCCTGATACACTTCAGATACTTAATCTGAATTAAATTTATTATTAGTAATGTTTCCTCAGTTTATAGAAAAATATCACATTTTATATTAATATTTATAAAGACATCTAAAAACTATCTCAAAAATGAAATAACAGGATTAAATTTATTGAAATAGTGCCTATGGTAACTTTAGAAAGAATTGAGTTAACGGGAGAGTGATCTATGGTTAGTGTGATATTTAGACCTATCGGCACCATTACAAATGGCTTGCTAGACTTCCTAGAGCTTCTTAGTGTACTCGCTGGCAGTTACTTAAGAGGAGGGACATCATTGTCTGCCAATTAGCTTCAGATTACTAATGTGTTCAGACATATTAGATTTGGTTAAAGGAAAAGAGGCTTGGTACAAAATTTTTTTTAATTTTGAAAATTCAAATTTGTGAAATCCTACAAGGAAACAAATTTTGAAACAGGAGTAAATTGATAGAATTGTTTATAGTATATAACAAATATAAAGACATTAAAGAGGATCAACACATTATACTTCCCAATGGATATGTCAAAGAACCATAATAAGTAAAAATACAGAATTGCATGTTCTGCTACAGTGAAGCTGGATTAGACAGATCATTGACTGGAATTTTGATGGGCGGTTCTGAGTGATTCTGGATTTTCATATGAAATTCCAGTAAGTAATATGAAACAGTAAATAACAAAATGCAAGATTACCATTAATTATATTAAACCTTCATTATCATTTGTCATTTTAATTCCTTGACCTTTTTGTTTCTTTGATCATACACAGGTAACCACACAGGCATTCAAAAACTTACTTGATATATATATACCATATATAGATATAGAGACATAACACTATATATATAAAAGTATGTTTTATATAAATATATTGTTTATATGATTATTCTTAAAAATTCAGGGTAGTATATACATAATAATCATTCAAAAATTAAAAGAATTTTTCCCTAATAAAAATATCCTTATTTGATCTTCCACGTCTAGCCATACTGGAATATCATTGATCAGAATTACTCATAAACAACTTGACCCAGGGAATATCCTTCAAAATCACTCAAATATTAAAATTATCTTCAATATTTTTTGCAGCTAAGTCATCATACATTTCATGAGAACTTCATAATTTATATATATTATCTATATCCATAAAAATACACTGTGGAGTATATACTTCACAGAACACGTATTGTTATGGTAAAAGTTCTATTGCACAAAATGAGTGAATGACAGTATGTTCTGATTAGTTTGGAAGTAACCAATTTTTAAAGAATTAGGTAATATAAGCAAACGTTATATGAATTTGTACTAAAATAATTTTGATTTTACAGGTTATTATAAATATATTTCTTATAATGTTTTCAATAACACTGCTATGGTTAATATCAATTAGCTTTCTCTACTAAGGAATAAAATAATTCTGTTAGAGGGTTTTTTTTTTATTATGTTTAGAGTAAATGGCCATTTTTTAAAAGTTTAAAAATAAGATTAGGTTACAATATGAAAAACAGAAGTCATACCAGTCTTGGCATGTTTAAGATGATACGTTTGGGAAAATAGACATTTGCACTTTGAAATTAATTGCAGTGCTAGCCATAGACGGAACGGTGCTTTATAAAGGTATATTAGTGTCACTATAAATGAAATGTACTGTTTGCAACATATCACAGGAGTCCACAAATGGCTACAAGAAATAGGCAAAACTCCTGATAGTCTCGCAAAGCTTACTGAGATTAGCAGGATATGGATTTTTCTCCTTAACCAATTTATATTTAGTTAAAACTATGCCATTTCCTAGTACCATTTTTTAATGCCAGAAAGTGCATATTTAGTAGCCACCTTTCTCAGTTAATATAAATAGGATAAACTATTCTCCAGGGAATTAAAAAAGAATAGAAAGAAGGTATTTCTAAAAGGGAAGATATTTAAAACCTTTTAAAATATGGATCAATTCAGATGAAAAACATTCTTGAGATATAGAAAAATATTTAAGTTACTGTGAAGGAAGATAACCTTACACAGCTGAACATACTCAGATGAGTGTGTTTGAACAACAGTAAAAAACAGTAAAAAAACATACTGTAATATTTTAAGGCCTTGGATCAGTGGCTAGAAACAGAGAGACCACACACTCACTCTGTTCCAATCACTAAGAAAAGAACCTTTCTCCTATGTTCCAAGCTAGGATGCCTTACTATCCAGATCTGCATAGAATTCTGAGAGGTGATTTTCAGCTCAAAATAATTCAGGATTTAGATTTTTCAGAGACCAACATATTCATTCACTGTGTCAGGTTCAGAGAAGTTCTGAATCATTTGTGCTGACAGGTTCTTGTACATTTCACTCATTCGCTGCTCTTGAGTTTTGTTTTGTTTTTAATTACTCTATTGTTGTTCAATTACAGTTCGTATTTTCTCCCCACCACTTCCCCCAACCTCAGTCAAACCCACTTCCCTCCCTTGCTTCCACCCTCCCCCTTGGTTTTGTCCATGTGTCCTTTATAGTAGTTGCTGAAAAGCCTTCTCTCCACTTTCCACTCCTCCCTCCCCTCTGGCTATTGTTAGATTGTTCTTAATTTCGATGTCTCTGGTTACATTTTGTTTGCTTTTTTTCTTTTGCTGCTTATGTTCCAGTAAAAGGTGAGATCATATGGTATTTGTCCCTGACTGCCTCATTTATTTCACTTAACATAATGCTCTCCAGTTCCATCCATGCTGTCATGAAGCGTAGGAGCTCCTTCTTTCTCTCTGCTGCATAGAATTCCATTGTGTAAATGTACCATGGTTTTTGGATCCACTCATTTGCTGATGGGCATTTGGGTTGCTTCCAGCACTTGGCTATTGTAAATTGTGCTGCTATGAACACTGAGGTGCATAAGTTCTTTTAGATTGGTGTTTCAGGGTTCTCAGGATATAATCCCAGCTGGAATTGCTGGGTCAAAAGGCAGTTTCATTTTTAGTTTTCTGAGGAAATTCCACAGTGTTTTCCACAGTGGCTTCACCAGTCTGCATTCCCACCAACAGTGCACTAGGGTTCCCTTTTTTCCACATCCTGTCCAACACTTATGTTTATGATTATGTTTATGTTAAACACTTATGTTTATGTTGCTTTGTTTATGATGGCCATTCTGACTGGTGTAAGGTGGTATCTCATTGTGGTTTTAATTTGCATCTCTCTGATGGCTAATGATGCTGAGCATTTTTTCATATGTCTCTGGGCCCTCTGTATGTCCTCCATGGAGAAGTGTCTGTTCAAGTTTTTTGCCAATTTTTTAATAGTGTTTTTGTCTTCCTAAGTGGAGTCATGTGATTTTTTTATATATTTTGGAGATCAAACCCTTGTCTGAGGTATCATTGGCAAATGTGTTTTCCCATATGGTTGGTTCTCTTTTCATTTTAATGCTATTTTCTTTAGCCATGCAGAAGCTTTTTATTATGCTGAGGTCCCATTTGTTTATTCTTTCCTTTATCTCCCTTGCTTTAGCGTTCGTTCTTTTAAGTCTTGTCAGATTTTATCGGTCTCTTTAAAAGTTTTCAGAGACCAATGCGTAGTTCTTTGGTTTGTAAAGGTCTCTCACATAAATGAGGGTAATACTGTCAAAAGTTTAAAATCTAGTGTTGACCAAGGAGAAAGTGTCTTGTGCTGTTTTCTATCCCATTCAAAACGTTAATACTTGAAATCTCTAAGACAGAGTTCCTTATTATAATACAGTACTTACTTTTTGTAACATTTTTGTATTACAAGATTAATGCTTTATTAATTCAGTATTTTGATAAGATTCATAACTTGAAATTATTTTCATAAATTGAGATATAAATAAAGTTAATATAAATATGAACTCAATGGTCAGTGCATAAATTAGGCAATAAGATGAAGTTTGCAACAATCATAGGCTTGAGAGATACTGCTATTTGGTGGGAGTGGGGTTCGTCTATCTCTCTTGACAAAGCCCAAGTTGAACATACACTTTAGTGTCAGTACATTAATTGCAAGTCATATTTAGATTGCTGGAAATAAAATAAAAGGGATAAGTTCTCCAGTAATTAGTGATACTCATCATTTAAATATTGATTTTTACAGTTAAGAACTTGGAGTCTGGCATCAGGTAGATGAAAGTTCAAATTCTGGCTCCAAAAATGAAGAGTATATGTGTCACTGTTATACATTACTAAACTGTTGCGGGAGACATTTCTTTTTCTATAAATATATGACAATAAGAACAAAAACTTCGAGTGTTGTGACTTGTTTTTAAATCAGAAACCTTTTGCAGGTTGAAGGGTACAAAGTTTATTGGTACCATCTTAAGAAGTACAATCTTAAGAGGTGTGAGGCAATACCTCATTTATGGTTTAATTTGCATTTCCTTGATGATTAGTGGTGTTAAGCACCTTTTTATATACCTGTTGGCCATTTGTCTGCCTTCTTTAGAAAGATATATATTCAAGTTTTATGCCAATTTTTAATTAGGTCTTTATTTATTTTTTGCTAATGAAATGTAAGGGTTTCTTATATATTTTGGATATTAACCCAGTATCATATATATAGTTTACAATTATTTTATCTCATTCATATTACCTTTATTTATTGATTTTTTTCTGTGCATATTATTTAGCCATAAAAATAAAGAAATCTTGTCATTTGCAACAACACGGATGAAACGGGAGCTCATGATGCTAATTAAATATGCCAGACTGAGAAAGACAAATTAGGATCTCACTTCTATGTGGAATCTAAAAAATGTCAAACACAGGACCAGAAAGTAAATGGTGGTCACTCTCAAGTTACAAGTTAGCATTGTGATTATAATTAATAATATTGTATTATATACTTGAATCTTTTTAAGAAAGTAGATCTTAAATATTCTCATCACACCAAAAAAAAAAAAAAAGAAAGAAATACTATGTGAGGTAATGAATGTATTATTTAGCTTGATTATGGTATATATAAAATCTCAAATATCAAGCCATCACTTTGTACACTTTAACTATTAACAATTTTTGTCAATAATTCCACAGTAAAGCTGGAAAAATAATTTAAAATAATATTTTAAAAGTTTATTAAGAAAGTTTAAATAAGAGTTAACTTGGTTGTTCTTTCAATAATGTTGTGTATGTTATTCATTCTTTCTTAACCCACGGTCTCATTGTTAAAAAATAAAATTCTCACACTCTTTCTGTATATTGTATTACTGAAAATAGTGATGTTGTTTACCTAATATAAAAGTATTTATAATGCTGTGTAATTTTTCAAGCTCCATAAACTATATATAGAATGTAAGGCAAATGTACTATACTCATGTCTCTACCAACAATGGAGAAAAATGTATAAGAAATATAAGTTAGAAAGAAAAAGTTGTATATTCACAAAAAATACTACATTAAGAATTTTTGAGGAAAGAGTGTAAGGTCAAAATATATTTTTACATATTTTTTTATTTTTCTTATCCTTTCAATACATGAACAGCTTACATGCATCCGATATTCTAAGAGTTTTTTTCCAAGAATTATTATAACTAATCTTTTTAATTGATTATTTTGAAGGACTAAATATGTGCCTAACAATTTTTATTTTGTTAAAAGTAACATACTTAACTTACTTATGTACATATAATTTATTTTGAAAACAGTCAACTCAAAAAACATATGAAGATATGTGTCGCAGCTCCCAGGAGACAATGCTCCATAAATATTTTCATATTTCCTAACATTCAGAGATTACTGAGCAAAGATTACTGACAACCTATGTAAAGGAAAACTAATGGAAAACAAGCTTTTGAAGGAAGTTAAATACAAAGACCTGAGAGATTTATAGACAGTCTTTTCCAGAGTCATGTGTTTACATTCTGGGGGATATAAACCTGCAGACCTTCTCCTTTCTCCAAGAGTATTTGCTTGTACTCCAAACCAAACATCTATTTCATGCCAACTCTAGAGAGGTAGATATACCAATTCCTTACATAAGCTCCCAGTTTCATAGTTTGGGAGTTACTTTACTATGATACACAACCTGTAATACATACTGTATATTGTTGACATCTGCTTTCAACCCTTCATTCTGTGGTGATTTGAAACTTGGGGACTGGCACAAGAAATTCTGTAATTGAAGTCTGTCTCTCATTTAGTGGACTACAGATTCTCTGAGCATGTGTGTTTGTTGTGTATAATATAATAATGTATAATTGTATATCTCAAACCATTCTTTCATAGTTTTACACAGGCTAGCTACAATGGATATAAAATGAAAAGTATAAAACCTCTAAAGATAAGACTCAGAGCTGCAGAGCTGCGGGGAGGCAAAGGGCTTACCCCTCTCCTGCAGGCTTGGCTGGCACCAAGACCCTTTTGGTCTGCCCTTTCAAGTCCCAGGGATTCTACTTTGCTGAGTTTGCTTCTGTAGTGGGGAAGCCTGGCTGCACCCAACCTGAACCTGTGGTGTGTTCCTCCTGGGGGAGCTACGGTTGGAGACTCTGGAAAACACTGAGTTGTGTGGCTTTGGAATAATGGCCACTTTCTCCCCATTCAGTGCCTAACCACACTGCCCCCAAGTAGGGACCAAATAATCCTGTCCTTCCAATCCAGGTCACCCAAAACTGCCAAGCTTGCAGCTTGTGGAAGGGTCTGTGAGATGCAGCCAGCTTGGGCCCAGTCTATATTCTTTCTTCGGAAGGTTTTAGAGGAAGTCCAGGTGTGCCCTGAAAGTTGGGAATTAGCAGACAGGTGGATGCTGACCTCAGGGAGCTTTGGACCATTTATCAACCTGCCCTCAGCTTAGAGATACAGGAAGTAGACCCTGGTACACAGCTTGGCTTCTCCCATTCATACCCAGGACCATTAGGTGCAGCCACAAATAGTGAATTTCAGGGTAGCTCAAGACAGGTAGCCCAAGTACAGTGACACATATCTGAAATCAACCTGCATCAGAAACTCACCCCAGTGGATCCAGAATCAACACAATCAGTGGTGAGTTTCAGAACAAACTAGAGCTTGATGCAACTAGCCACACAGGTGCCATACCCGAAGAGGAATAACAGTAGGCAGCAGACCCTAATGGGAACAACCCCACCTTGGGGTAACCCCTGCATAGAGACTCATATGTGGTGATGGAGATCTATCCTTATAGTAAGCCATCCTGAGGATTAACTCCACTTATGAACATACCAATACCATTCAATACTCAACTATAACAGCAGGGCACACATAAACCACACAAGAAACATTCCTGGAGCACATACCTCATGTGATCTGGAGGATTGCACCAATGAGACCCCCAAAACACCTATATCCTAAAGTCATCATAACAAGTTAGGCAGTCAGAGCATATCAACATAATACACAGAGACAAGCACAAAAAAGCAGACAAAGTAGGGAGACAAAGAAATTTGCTCCAAATGAAAGAACAAGAGAAATTCCTAGAAAAAGAATTTAAAATAGAAGTAACCAAAACACCAGACTCAGAGTTTAAAACAATGTTATAAGGATGTTCAAGGACCTTAGAGGAAGGTGGATGATCTCAATGAGAATTTAACACACACACACAAAAAAGTAAGAATTAAAAAGGATATAGAACCATAAAACAGAACTAGTCAGAAATGAATACGATATCTAAAATGAACACACTAGAAAGAAACAACAGTAGGTTAAATGAAGAAGAGGGTCAAATCAGTGATTTAGAGGACAAGATAACATGAAGAACTCAAGCACAGCAACAATAACAAAAAAGAATTTAGGAAGAAGAGGAAAGACTAAGAGACCTCAGGAGCAACATCAAGCATAGCAACAGCTGCATCAGAGCATTACCAGAAGGAGAATTGAGGAGGAAAGGATTAAGAACTTGCTTGAAGAAATGTCTAAAAACTTCTCTAACCTGATGGAGGAAAAAAACAAAACAAAAAAAACCACAAGTCCAGGAACACAAAAAGTCCCAATCAAAATGAACTCAAAGAGGCCCACACCAAAGCACATCAAAATTAAAATGGCAAAAGTTAAAGATAAAAAAAGAATCTTAACAGCAGTAGGAGAAAGTCAGTTACCAGCAAGGAAGCTCCCATAGGCTGTCAGCTGATTTCTCAACAGAAACACTTCAGGCCAGAAGGGAGTGGCATGAAATACTTAAGGTGATGAACAAAAACAAAAACAAAAACAAAAAAATGACCTACAAGCAATACTATTCTATCCAGCCAGGATATCACTTAAAATTGAAGAGGAAGTAAAGACTCTCCCCACTCCCCCCAAAAAACTAAGGGAGTGTGTCACCACCAAACCAGTGTTGCTAAAAGTTAAAGGGCTTTTTAAAAAGAAGCAGCAGCAAAAAGAAATAGAGAGAGGCAAACATAGATATAAACAATAAAATGTCATTAAATACATACCTGTCAATAATAGCTTTAAGTGTAAATGGATTAAATGAGAAGACATAGGGTAGCAGAATGGATAAGAAAATGACTCATATTTATACTGTTTAAATAATGAAACAGTATATATATATGTGTGTATATGTGTGTATATACATGTATATGTGTGTATATATATACATGAATACATGTGTGTGTGTGTGTGTATATATATATGAAACAGTATATATATATATAAATACATTCAAATTCAAAGTGAAATAAAAAGCATCCTAATTGGAAAGGAAGACATAAAACTGTCATTATTTACAGATGACATGATACTGTATCATGATACTAAAGATTCCACCAAAAACAACTAAAATTAATAAATGAATTCAGTAAAGTAGAAAGATACAAAGTAAATATTAAGAAATTAGTAGTATTTTTATACACCAATAAAGAATGATCAGAAAGGGAAACTAAGAAAACAATACTATCTACAATTGTTTAAAAAATAAATAAAATAATTAGGAATAAATTTAACCAAGGATGAAATAATATGTACTCTAAAAATTATAAGACACTGAAGACAAAAATGGAAAAAGAAATAACTAAATGGGGGCATATAACTTGTGAGTGGATAGGAAGAATTGACATCATTAGCAATCTATACCAAAGCAATCTATAGATTCAACACAATTCCTATGAAGATATCAACAGTGTGTTTTACAGAAATAGAACAAATATTCTACAAATTTATATGGAACCTCAAAAGACCCTGAATAGTCACAGCAATCTTGATTAAGGAGAACAAAGTTCAAGAAATCACTTCTTTATCAAAAAACACTATAAGGCCATAGTAATCAAGAGCATGGTACTTGCATAATAATTGACATATAGATCATGGAACACAATATAAAGCTCAGGATGAACCCATGTCTTTCTAGTCAATTAATATTTCACAAAGGAGGTAAGAACATATAATGGGGTAAAGAAAGTCCTTCCAATTAATGGTGCTGGAATGTTTTCACAGGTACATGCAAAAAGAAAGAAACTACTCCACCTCCTTACAACGTACACAATAAACTCAAAATGTATTTAAGACTTAAATGTAAGTTGTGAAACCATAAAAATTCTAGAAGAGTTTCAGTAGGCAGTAAAATATCATATATTTCTCATAACATTGTTTTTCTCTGAAATATTTCCTCAGGTAAGGGAAATAAAAGAAAAATAAACAAATGGGACTACAGGAAACTAAAATGCTTTTGCACAGTATAGGAAACCATTAGCAAAATAAAAGGCAATTCACTGAATGGGAGACCATATTATCCAAGAATAGATCTGTTAAAAGGTAAATTTTCAAAATTTATAAAATGTATACAACGTAATACCAAAAAAACATAAACAATCCAATTAAAATTGGGCAAAGAAACAGAATAGACACTTTTCCAAAGATGACATACAGTTGGGCAACAGACACATAAAAAGATGCTCACTGTCACTAATCATCAGAGAAATATAAATTAAAACCACAATGAGACATCACCGCATGCTTCTCAGAATGGCTACCATCAATAAATCAACAAACAAGCATTGATGAGGATGTGGAAAAAACGGAACCCTTTTGCACTCTTGGTGGGAAAGCAGATTGGTACAGCCACTGTTGAAAACAGTGAAGTTTCCTTCTGATTTAAAAATGGAACTTATATATAACCTACTGATTCTACTTCTGGGAACATAGTCCAAGAAACCCAAAACACTAATTCAAAAGAATATATACTCCCTTATGTTCATGGCAGCATTATTTACAATAACCAAGAACCCATCAGTAGATCAGTGGATAAAAAAGCTGTGGTGCATTTACACAATGTAATATTACTCAGCTATAAAACAGAAGGAACTACATGGATGGACATGGAGAGTATTATGCTAAGTGAAATAAAGCAGTCAAAGAAAAACAAATACCATATGATTTCACTTATTTGTGGACTCTAACTAACAAAAAGAATTAACAAAATAGAAACAGAATCACAGATACATGGAACAGACTGATAGCTATCAGAGCATAGGGGATTTTGAGGTTGGGTGAAAAAAAGGTGAAGGGCTTAAGAAACACACATATGACCATAAATAACACTATGGTAATTACCAGAGAGAAAGGTGCATGGTGGAGGTTGAGGAGGGCAAGGGGGATAAATGGTGGTAGAAAGAAACATTACTTTGGGTGGTGAGTACAGGATGCAAGATGCAGATGATATGCTACTGAGTTGTACCTTTGAATCATCTATGATTTTATTAAAAAATACCATTCCAATAAATTCAATTAAAAAGGGAAGAATCAAAAAATAAAAAATTAAAAAAGGGAAGAGTCAGATATATGTGAATCAGTCAATCTTGATAATTCTCAAATGCAATTTTGAGACACAAAAAGTTACCAAATAGGATAGTTTGATACAATTTATATTAAAATTAATTTAATTGTGTTTGTGTATTATATGATTAGACTCATTTTTTCTTCAGAAAACAAGAAGACATCAGTACTGATAACAAACCTAAGAAGTGTTAACTATATAAAATATGCTGATGGCAAGAAATATTAAAAGGAAAAAAAATGAATGGGACTACATCAAAATAATAAGCTTCTGCACAGCAAAAACAAAAAGACAATCAACTGAATGGGAGAAGATATTAGCAGACAACAGCTCTGACAAGTGACTAATAACCAAAATGTGTAATAAAGTCATACAAATAAAAAAAAAACAATAAACAATCCATTCAAAAATGGGTGAAAACTTGAACAGGTACTTCTCTGAAGAAAACATACAAATAGCCAACAAATATACAAAAGGATGCTCAACTTCACTAGCTATTAGGAAAGTGCAAACCAAAACTATAACGAGATACCATCTCGTACTTGTCAGAACGGCTATTATCAACAATCCAGGTAATAACAATTATTGGAGGAGTTCCAGCCAAGATGGAGGCATATGCAAAAATATATTGCTTCCTCAAACAACCAAAAGAAGGATAACAACAAATTTAAAAACAAAGAACAACCACAACTGCCAGAAAATCATTTGCATGGATATCCAACGACCAAGGGGTTAAAGAAACATTCATTCAGATTGGTAGGAGGGTCAGAGATGGCCAGCTGGAGTGGAAAGGCCTTGGCTAGGCTGTGGTGGTGGACTTCATGGGTGATCCCACATTTGCACTCAGATAATCTGGGAGGCACAACGGGAGAGCAAGACAGGCCCCAAAACTCAGAGTTTCACTGTGGAAAACTAAAGACCCAAACCCCCTGGCTATAAAAAATCTGTGGGGGTGGTGGAGGAAACTCTCAGTCACACACAAGGGTCTATTGGAGAGGTCCGCATGGTTGTAGAACATACACAAACCACCCACCTGCAAAATAGCACCTGAAGGGCACAATCCGCTTATGAGAAGGAGGGAAGTGATGGAAAGTCCGACAAGAGCCAAGAAAGTGTTCCTCTCTGACACCTCCACCACAGCAGTGCCACAACACAGCAAAGAGGGTTGTCCAGCCCTGGAAAATACCTAAGGCTCCACCCCTTACCACATAACAGGTGTGCTAAGACAAAGAAATATGGCCCAAATAAAAGAACAGATCAAAACTCCAGAAAAAGAACTAAGCAATGAGGAGACAGACAACCTATCTGATGCAGAGTTCAATATACTGGTAATCAGGATGCTCACAGAATGATTGAGCTTGGTTGCAAAATGAAGGAAGAAGTGAAAGCTACTCAAAGTGAAATAAAGGAAAATATTCAGGGAACCAACAGTGAAGTGAAGGATACCAGGACTCAAATCAATGATTTGGAACAAAAATAATAAACAACCAACCAGAACAGAATGAAGAAATAAGAATTCAAAAAAATAAGGAGAGGCTTAAGAACCTCTGGGACAACTTCAAATGCTCTGACACCTGAACCATAGGGATGCCAGAAGAAGAGGAAGAGCAAGAAATTGAAAACTTATTTGAAAAAATAATGAAGGAAAACTTCCCCAATCTAGTGAAGGAAATAGATTTCCAGGAAGTCCAGGAAACTCAGAGAGTCCCTAAAAAGTTGGACCCAAGGAGGAAAACACCTACATCACAATTATATTATCCAAGATTAAAGATAAAGAGAG